>JBBBDQ010029369.1:3640000-3767500 GCA_037127315.1 Ascarosepion bandense | reverse complement strand
AAATAAATATGTACTACAATGTTATGGTGCATAGGCTAGGATTAAAACAATTTGGAAAAGGTTTCATTTTTTCTTTTCAATTGAATGAAAAAGCCATTTTTTAGTTTCTTTATTTCATAGCCTAATTCTACTAATGAAATTATGCATTTTTAGTGTTAACCTAATACTTTAAAGTTTATTTTTAATTGTAAATGAATGTACAAAACACATGTTATGAAATTATTTTTACCCTAAGTTATCAAATTAAGGGAGATACCTACATTCACAATGGAAAAAATCAAGAGGAAAGTTGGAATTTAAAAAAAATATGTTTAATTTCAATTTGTGTTTGCAGAAAATTTTTAAGAAACAAATATGTATTACAATTTTATGGTGCCTAGCTAAGATTAAAACAAATTGAAAAAGGTTTCATTTTTTTTATTTTCAATTGAATGAAAAAGACATTTTATTTTATTTTATTTCATAGCCTAATCCTACTACTGAATATATGCATTTTTATTGATTAGCTCCTACTTTCATGTTCTTTTTTAAATTGTAAATGATTGTACAAAACACTTGTTATAAAATTATTTTACCCTTAGTTATCAAATTAAGGGAGATACCTACATACCTGTACATGGAAAAGCAGCTAAACAGTGAGGAGGATTGGAGTGCCAATTAAGAAAACACCACGGCCCTTTTCAGGGCCACAAAATATTCCCGAAATTTCTTTCTCTTCAAGATATTGCATAAATACAGTATGACATGTACAAAAAATATAGATACTTATTTATAACATCTACAGTTATGTAAAAATTAAATTAGATATTTTTACCTAGTTATCTTACTAATTAATAAGGCATAATAAAAATATTAATAATTAGCATAATATTTCATAACTTTACTGGGTTATTTTAATTTCATTCTTTGTTATTAAATTGTAAAATTATTTTAAAAGCAATTTCAATTTTTATTTATTTAGCAAGCATATTCAATCATCCAGCTATAATGCTAAACGAACATTGTATAAAATATTATGCAATTGATGAAAATATTATGTTATGGTTAGCTATGCAGTTAAAAACAGAAACCGGTATTTTAGATACATAAAAATTTGGCACTTCCGGACGCCATACTTGGGGTGTTGACAGACAGTAGCTGACACATTCAATCAATCACAGCTCGAATTACGTTGATGACAGGACTGCTGTATTTAAGATAAATTTCTGTCTTAAATTTCATAAAGTAAGGAATTACTATTGTGTGAAATAAGATTAAGGTAAGGTTCAATTTAAACAATTGACTTTAAAAAAGTGTCTTTGATGTATATTATTTTTTTCAAGATTTTTTAAACAGAAAGTTGGCTACTGTTGACGTAACCTGTCAATAAACCAAAAAATGGTGGAAAATTTAAAGTTTTTTTTTTTCGAAAAATTTCGGATTCCAATCGATATAATTTCAGTTTAAAATACACCAGTGTATTTTGATTATTGGAATTACTAACTTTAATCCCTTGGCTTTCAAATAGACCTAATTTTAAAGCTTGAAGATAGATTAATTATTTTTAAATTTTCAATTTAAATTTAGGTATCTAAGAATTGATTGGAGGTACCTATTTAAATTAGAAACGTTTTCGCGAGTAGCGTTCGTCCGAGAGAGATTGTTTACATCACGTGACGCAGAGTCTATTAGTAAACATTTGCAGTTTTCTAATGTGTGTGCCGGTTGATTGAAGTGCTGGGCTATATATATATATATATATATATATGGTTAAATATAAGAGTCAATGAATGTCAATTATGTTTAATCATTAGCCGTTCTAAACATCGTATTTTGGCTTTAATTTTAGGTGAAAATAAAGAAAAAATTCTCCAACATTTGGATAATTTTTTATTAAGTTGCTTCTAAGCTTTCGGTTCACATGAGCCATCTTCAGAGAGGTTACGAAGACGTTAACATAAAAAACATCCACCATCAGCGACGATTTTATCTTGTGTTGACATAAAACTTTGCGAAGCAACAATAACAGTTACCAAAAATAGCAAACGCAGTTCGTAAATTTGTAATGCGGTTCTATGATGTCACACCGCGTGAGAGCTTGAAATGATAACAGAAGCTTATATTTAAAAGCAATGTAATATGTTATAACCTGATTTAAACGTGATTTTATTAAGTGTGGGTTGTTTTCATCTGAAATTAAAGCCAAAATACGATGTTTAGAACGGCTCATGATTAAACATAATAGATATTTATTGTCTCTTATATTTAACAGTATACGTTTAGAAAATAATCTGATGCCTCGATACAATATATATATATATACTCTTTCAAAAAAAAAAATCCTACTCTTAGGCTTGTTTAGTGCATGAAAATTTTGAAAATCATTTTGCTTATCGCCTATATTTTTAAGTTGTGTATTCAGCCAAATTACTTTCAATATGTGTTTGCAAAATGTGACTAAGAAATAAATATGTACTACAATGTTATGGTGCATAGGCTAAGATTAAAACAATTTAGAAAAGGTTTCATTTTTTCTTTTCTTATATTATTTTTATTCTTTATCCCTAGGTTACTACTTCTTAAGCCATTTGCGTTCTGGAAGCCCAAGCCAACACAATCTTTATACCCCAAAAGAGACGCTACCAGTTGATGCTTGTTTGACTTTCTACTATTCTTTCTATGGTTCTGGAGAATTTGAAATATTTGACAATGGCGTATCAAAGCTGAAAATAAAACCAAATAACATCAATACGTGGCAGAAATCACAGATCCAACTGAAGCCAGGAAGACAAAATATCACTTTTTCACACATAAAAAAAGATAATTCTTATGGAAAAATGAATGTTTTAGCATTGGATAGTATTGCTATCACAAATGGAACTTGTGGATTCTTTGGTAAATATATTTTATTTTCGACTAAAGCACCGTTTTCCTTTCCTTTTTCTTTTGTAATGCAATCGTTACTTTGAAAGATTTCCTGTCACGTCACCAATCCCTTAAGAGTCGATACATATACTGCAGTCATGGCTGGTCTGTCTCGTGCAAGATAGTCTGACGAAGCTAATCAAATTTTATATTGATTTTAAGTTTAGTGATATTCGTTTTCAAGACTGGTTGCCACTTTAAGACAACAGAGCCAACTGATTAAAAAAAAATGGTAGTTATGCATTTTGAACGGAAATGTATTTTCGTCACTGTTATTCGCACAGACTAATATTATCGACATATACACACACATTTAGTTCGTCTAGGGTTTGGATGCGCTTAACACACATTATTTTTTCGTTTACATATACTTACATTCATATTAAACATCTATTACTCGTTGGCACACACACATAAACAGACACAAGTTTGTTTCTTCTACATTTAATATTCATTCGTTACTTTATCACACGTGACACGTATTTGACCAATGAAATTATACCTCAATCAACATATTGTCTCTTGGATTTTTAAATAATTCGTTTTTAATAAATCTCTGAAGAAGCTTGTTAAAAGTGAAACATGTTAGATTAAAGAGACTTTTTTCCTACTTGTTCTTTACTTATTATATATATATATATAGAATAAAAAGTGTGAGAAGCTGTGAACGTTTTCTTTAAAGTGTATATTTATTGTTTTTGTAATTATACATGTTATGATACATTAAGTGTCCATAATGGTATTTGCGTCACAAATACCATTATGGACACTTAATGTATCATAACATGTATAATTACAAAAACAATAAATATACACTTTAAAGAAAACGTTCACAGCTTCTCAAACTTTTTATTCTATACCAATTTCTCTCGCTGGAACAACCCCATTTTTTTATCTTATATATATATAAAAGGAAATAATTCAATACAAAATTATTTAATCAATCAATATCTTTATTATAAAGTGTAAAGACGAAGGTTTTAACATTTTCGAAGTCGTCTTTCTTTTATGATAGGTGATATTATCATTCCTAATATTTTGGTTTTTTTGAGAGATATTATTAGAATACCAACTTCACTTTACTTCCTTTGCGCATATGCTGTGATTTAAATGCTGAGATGATTGCTACTTCCAGGACAGAAAATATCTTTATCTGAATGACCCAGCAATTAGCTCTAGGCCTTGGTTAACGTCTATTGAGTGTACGTCATTGTAATTTTCTTATCTTGCCTCTTTCAGTAGTTATAAGTTGTTTGGGCAAAATAAAAATTCCCTGAAAATATCATTCTTTTATTTGGCAGATTGCAAAAATGGCTGGAAAAAATGTCCACAAATCCCGGTTTGTATTCCATATTTTAAATTCTGTGATCATGAAATAGACTGTTCAACCGGAGAAGACGAAAAGAATTGCAGTAAGTTAAAAGTTCCATTTTAATTTATGCTGTATTTTCGACTTTAAATTCGTTACAGAAAAAGCGTGGCGACTGAGGTGTAATTAGTCGATTGTCATGACATGACCGAGAACAGATATCTAAAGTCGTGTAAAAAAACTTAGTGGTACAACGCTCTTTCTTTATAGAAGTTTTTTTTATTATGTTATTTTTAGGGCTAAAATTAAAATTGAATCTTTTTTGTATTAGGTTGTTAAGAAAATTAAGAACCATTTTTTGTTCCTAAGTAACAAATTATTAAGCTGGAAAAAAGTTCTGTCACACTTAAAAATGAAAACAAAAAAGCAGATACTTCTTTAGTGTTAAGTTAATAGTCAAATATTAGATTGGAAATAAAATCCAGTCACAGTTGAAAATAAAGAGAAAACGCATGATTCTTTAGACTTATGCAGATAGTCAAAAACTAGGTTATGAAGAAAGTCTCGTCGTATTTGAAAAATGAAAAGAACAAATTTTGGTTTTATGTAGATAGTCAACTATTGAATTGGAAAGAAAATTTGTTGTAAATGAAGGAAGACACTCTGAGGTCTACAACTAATAATATATCAGTAAAAAGTCAGTTTGTATAAAGAAAAAATGATTTTAAGATATCTGGAAAATCATCTGTCATTGACGTTTTGGTCCCGATCAAAGATTTTTCATTAGAGAAAAAATAAACGAAGTATTGATGTTTCAACTTGCTTAAAAAGCGCTTTGCGCGGATAAAACTATTATCTTTCGTCTTTGAAAACATGTAGGCATTTCCGCATTCGATATGATATTTATCGAAATTGACCATGCGCAACTTTTTCGATACAGCGTCTTAAATCCTTAAGCTTTTAGCTTTAATTGATATTCTGGGGTTCTTATCGATAATTTTAACCGCCTTTCATACAAATTTGGCGTTCTGACGCTATAAAAAATCCCTTAGCAGGCATTTTTATATTTGGCTACTGTTATAGAAACTTCGTCAGCGACTTCTAGCTCTTTGCAAAATTTAACCGTAAACCACTTCGCAAGTTTAAGGAAGCGAATAATCTCTGACTATGCGGTGCCTCTAAGGCAACGATTACAACAACGTGCCTTTTCATTTACTGAGTTAGCTTGGTGTGTGTGTGTGTGTGTGTGTGTGTGTGTGTGTGTGTGTGTGTGTGTGTGTGTGTGTGATCGATTTGTCAAGAAGGTGACTTCTTGATATTATCGGTCTGGAGGAGGCGATCCCAGCGTGCGACATCTTTGGAAAGTGCCTGAAAAACACACCACCCAGGCCTTGTGAGTGAGATTAGGTAGACGGCTCCTTTTGAGGAATTGTCGATGGTTGGGTCAGCACGAAGTCGCAAATCATCGTGACCGAGGTTTTGAGCGTCCTGGACTTGTTAGGACTTTTGTTCATGCTAGAAAACACGCTCTCTCCAAGAAACTGTAACTAAGGTCCGCTCAGCACAGTTGCAGTATAAACCACAGGTGGGATCTGTGGGTGTTGAACAAACACATATTTGCCTGACCAGGCGTCTACAATGGGGACTAGCTAGCCGCCCATATAGACAGGTATCCTCAAATACGAGTCGCCAGCTATTATATATATATATATATATATATATATATATATATGAGAGAGAGATAGACAGACAGACAGATAGATTGAGAAAAATGAACACGTCATTTTCAGTCTATAGACCATGTGGCGCTAATCCTTTCGCTGGATATATATATATATATATATATATATATATATATATATATATATATATATATATATATATATTAATTCAGATACTTTAATCCAAGCGGAAAAAGCAGGAAGGTAAATTCCAAAAACCCGATCTTAATTAATATTAAAAATTTTATTTTAATATTAAAAAATGATACAGGAAGAGAGCTCCATGTAATAAAATATTACAGAACAAATATAAATTAAAAAAGGATTAATTCAATGATGTTGTATGATCATTTCGATATGAAAATCCCCACGGGGGATAACACATTACCTCAGCAACAGAAAAATCCTTTCAGAAACTGGAGAAAAATCAGTCTAATTTTCCTTTTTAAATAGATTTGCAAAGAAATTAAAAAAGAAAAAGAAAAAGATAAAGATAAAGATAAAACAACATAAAATCAAATAAACAAGAAAAGAAAAAATTGACATCGTCTGGGTTCGCAAAAAAATGAAAGAGAATTGTAACTTAAAATTAACGGACGGCGTGTTGAATTGAATTCAACACGCCGTCCGTTAATTTTAAGTTACAATTAGACTGATTTTTCTCCAGTTTCTGAAAGGATTTTTCTGTTACTGAGGTGATGTGTTATCCCCCGTGGGGATTTTCATATCGAAATGATCATCCAACATCATTGAATTAATCCTTTTTTAATTTATATAGATATATATGTCACTAGGAGATTTATATATATATATATATATATATATATATATATATATATATATATCAGTGACCTATATAAACGATAGCCGCTCGTGTCCTAGTATGCCTAGGGCGGCTAACTCTTCCCTGTTGCAGACGCCTTCTCAGGCGGAGATTTATTTGTATTTGTTCAGCATTCACGGAGCCCACCTGTTCTCTATACTGAGCGGACAATAGTTACAATTTCTGGTGCGATCAACTGTCTGAATAAAACCACTACCCTCGCCGAACCATCTACATCTACCAATAGACGGTATGGTTTTCAAACATTTTCCAAGGATGCTGACATCATCTTCTTCAACCGATAACAGCACAAGTCACCTTCCTGACAAATCCACCATAATGAGATTTGAACCTTGGTTTCATGGTCGGAGAGTGAATGTTTTAATCACTCGGTCACGTGTCCATAGAGACCTATATACTGGGTCGTCAAGGATCATTCATGTAAACCGTTGGATTCTGATGAGGATTTTCATATTGCCTGTTATAACTCACATCGTTTAGGCGGTTGTCGCCCTCAAACTTTTTCGTCCTACGAATCTCTATGAGATTTGTGAACTAAACTGAATTTGGACTAAACCTTTTATTAAATCAATGGAGTAGACTAGTTTCTACTGCTTAAAATGCCTCTAATTTGCTGTATTTGGTTTTGTGTCGTTTGTCCATTTCTTTTACTGGAGCAAACTATGTATTTACTACACTAACTGATACAAGGTTTATACTCACGGCGACCAGACATATAGTTGTAATGTCTTTGTTCAAAATTGCTGAGAATTGAGAAGGCTGTAGTTGAGTATCGAAGGAAGAGATGACTAAGTAGGGGAAATAAAGAAAACGTTTATTAAATCTTCATACATAGAACGAAAAACTTGAATAAATCAACTACTAATTTGTTTATTTACCATATTTATGAGTCGGAAAAGTCCATTGACAGTGTAGTAGAGAAGAACAGGAAACACACTGAGTTTTACCTGGCAACTCATTTCAATCAACATATTAATGCATTGGGCTATATTTTTTGTAAATATTTGTAAAAAAAGTACTTCGTATGGATTTACATTTATATTTTGTAGAGAACTATTCTAATGTACGTCTGGTTGGTGGAAGAAGTATTAATCAAGGTTTTGTCGAATTATATCATAATGGCAGTTGGAATAAAACCTGTGGAAAATGGTATGAGAGAAATGCTGCAGTTGTCTGCAGAGAATTGGGTTATAAGTAAGTACTATTTCAATACAACTACTTCTAGTCTTCCAGTAACATTAAACCATATATGTTTATCGGTCCCACAACCTGATATCTCCAATATTTCAGGAGTTAAGAAATATCAAACACGAACAAAAATAACAACACCAGAGAAAATCATCTTTAAACATGGGTATAGAAAGCGGTTGGGACAATAAAAATTATGAATAATTGTTATATTTTTTAACTCCTACAAAACAAAAAATGTTAGGATGTTGAAAAAATTTAATAAAAGTCAGATAAATCTATCTTGTCGGTCGTATATATATATATATATATATATATATATATATATATATATATATATATATATATATATAATTGATTTTTATTAAGTTTTATGCTGGTTTCATTAAAAATGAGACAGAAGGTATTATGGTTACGATTTTATATAATTTTTCATGTGATCTTATATTGTTTTCTTTTCGGAGCATAAATTAGGGAAAGATTGCACAAATGTTTTTCTTTTTCCGAGCACTTTAGGCTATACTTTTAGCCATTATCTAGGATGAATTTTATTTTACCTGTAACTGAAAATGTGTAGTGTTTGTGTATGTGTGTAGTCATATGTGTGTTTTATATTCTGAACATGGTATTTACATTGTTACTGTGATTGTAGTTGATATTATTAAGTGTTAGGTTTCCCTTTTTTGTTAGTAATGCTTCCATTATTTTTGGGCCTTTTTTGGATATGGATATATTTGTATTAGTAATGAATTACGGATAGAGTTTGGTAGGTCCTGTGTGTGTTTAAATGAGATCGAATTAGATTACGGTCTGAGAGATGCAAATGGATTGATTAAGAACACAGTTCTTCAAAGGACATGTAAATTTGTAAATAATATTGAACTCCACAACGTGAAACAAACGCTTGTGATTAATGGTTTATATAACTATCTCATTGATTAACATTTGATTAACATATTAAACGTTTTCTTTCTAATGTAACCAATTGCAACAACAAACATACGGAAGAAACAATAAAATTAATATTTTCTACAAAAACCAAATGCAGAGCTATTATAAATGCGACGAATCTTCACTTCGAAATATCATCCGAAAATACTCAACTTCAGTTTACTTAAACAAAAAAAAAAAAGTTAAAACTGCTACCCTCTTCGTCAAAATTAACAATTCGACTGCAAGATATAAACTACAGAGAACCAATATTATTTCTTCTTCTTCTTCTTCTTCTTCTTCTTCTTCTTCTTCTTCTTCTTCTATGTGCCCTGTCCCTTCAGGACGTAGACAATCATGGATCTCCACGTCTCCCTATCCCTTGTGGCTCTTAGTATGTTTGCTCCTGTTGCTCCTGGCAACCCCCGTTCCGTCATCCACCTGATCAGACCCTGCAAATATGTTATCCGCTGCCTTCCTCTGTCTCTCCTTCCTTCTATCTGTCCAGTCAGTATCAGGTTCTCCAGGCTCTCCTTCCTCATTGCATGTCCCAGGAACTTCAGTTGTCTCTTCCTGATGCTCAGCATCAATTTCCTTTTTGTTGCCATTCTTTCTAACACCTCGTCGTTGCTTGTATGCTCAGTCCACGATATCCGTAGCATCCGTCTGTAGAACAACATTTCGGCCGCTTCCAGTTTTGTCCTCATTTTCGATACATATCCTTAATCAATCCAATTTCGTAAATAATTTCGGACACACCGTCTGACGAGAAAACTCACATTCTATCAATCAGACCAAAAATAGAGTGTATGTAAATATAAAAATAGACATTGAGGTTAAGACCAAGTAGCAACAGTGTATTTTATGCTTGAACGCAATCTTTAGGCAAGTGTATTGTTTTGGCCCTACGAATTGAGCTGGTAAAAGTTATAAAGGGAGGTAAATGAAAACCTTACATCCCTTTTAGCACTTCAGCTGGGGTGCTTGTTTAACAAAATCAGAATGCGAAGACACATTTAGTGAATCGGCTCTTGTGTCGTAGAAGAAGAGGTCGGAAAGAGATTTAAAATACGGTCGACCGAAAAACTCACCTGTTGCTAGAAATAGAAGACGGGAGTGAGAAATATTGAAAATTCAAAAAACCGATCGTCCCGTAGAAATAATACAACACGAATATTCTACTGAAATACTAGACAACTGATATTTCTTTTCCGTCACTTATTTTGACTTGCTTGTAATCTTGTAATTATTCGATATATATATATATATATATATATATATATAGAGAGAGAGAGAGAGAGAGAGAGTAAAGTTTTGTAATTTGCTTGAAGCATTGCGTAAAATAGTTGGATGTGTTATGTCTTGAAGGCTGTCACAATGCGTTGAATGAAATAAAGGAAGGTCGGGGGGTGTTTGTATGACCTGTTTATTATTAATATTTCGAGACTATAATCTCATCATCAGAATGGCAGAGAAAACCTCAGACTGACCGTGCTTTTAGCTGTCCATCTATGAATGGCTGGCTTTATCCACTGCTGCTGTACGTGTGTGCGTGTATGTACGTGTGCGAGTGTGTATCTATGTGTGTTCTAGTTGTTTTTTTTATATGGTCTAATGATGTGTGTGTGTGTGTGTGTGTGTGTGTGTGTGTGTGTATTCAAGTTGGGGTTTTTATTGGTCTGATGGAATCAGTTCGTAGCATCTGGGAGTTGATGTGACTTTAACCGGGTCAAAGAATATCAGTTTCTTTGCTGTTGTCTTATCTGTCTGATTTATCTGGTGGTGTTTGCTCGTTGTGTGTGCTGTAATTGAATCTACTTTTATGTGTGTGTGTGTGTGTGCGTGCGTGTGTGTGTGTGTGTGTGTGTGTGTGTGTGTGTGTGTGTGTGTGTGTGTGTGTGTGTGTGTGTATTCTGTCCTGGTACGTGCTTTGTTATGGGCACCTCTGCTACTACAGTCCGGGGGAGGGGGAGAAATGTGTTAGCGTGGTTATTGTAACTATTTTTTTGTGTGTAAAGGCTATGTATTATTGTAATTAAATCTACCTAACTTATTTATCTATGTGTGTGTGTGTGTGTGTGCGTGTGTGTGCGTGTGTGCTTTAGCCTGGTTAACGGTTTGTTATAAGGGAGGAAGGAGTGTGTGTGTGGTTATTGTTACTGATTGCGTGTGTGTGTGAGACCTTTGTTGTCGTGTTAAGTGCATGTTGTGTGCGTCTTGGTGTTGTCTATACTGTTATGTAATCTTGGTTTAATTCTTGGCGACTGTTAATTGTCGGATGTAATTTAGATATTATTAGGGACTCTTTAATGCGTAGGTTACCTATGTTGCGTTCCTTAGCCAAGATATTAACGGTTATGGTTTTGTCCTTATTTTTGCATTTTTTAAAGTGTTTTTGGAATGACGACGCTTGCGTGTGTAGATGTTCTTTTATTCTAATGTGTAGATGTCTTGTAGTGCTGCCGACATAGAATGCATCGCATTTGGCGCATTGTAAGCGGTATACGACATATACCTGGTGGCATATACCGGTACCTGCAATAGGGCAGTTGGTTAGTGTGCATGTGGTGTTGTTGTTTGTTCTGTGGTTGGGGTTGAGGTGTCTTCAAAGAGTGGGGCCGTAGTGTGCCAGCTGTATGTCTAATTCCTCTCTGCGGATAGCTCGACGTATTTTAGATGTTATATAATCGCTGAAGTGTGGTAACCTCAGGAAGAATGTGTTAGATAGGGTGTGGCGCCTTGGGCCCCTACTACCCTTCCATTCTAGGCGATCTACAAAGGATTGTGGGTAACCGTTAGTCACCAGTGTTTTCTTGAAGAATGCAGTGTGCGTGTTAACGTGTTCGCCTTTGCTGCATTTCTTTCGGATACGCGCGAGTTTGTTATTGATGTAGCCGGTCTTAGCGCTGAGAGGGAGGGCTGATCGGTAGTGGACAAACATATCCCTGCTGGCAGGCTTTTTGTAGAAATCGGTGTGGACTTCACCTCTAACTTGAAGTCTAGCAGTAATAGGCATCCACTGGCACTGGCATGATGATATACTCATCCTTACTTCTTCACGCGACGAGGCAAGCAGAATGGCAGCGACGTTCAACAGAATGGACGGTAAAATTAATTTCACGATCGAGCACCCCGATGCCAGTATTAGTATTTGTTTTATCACTGAAAAATACGATGGTTATCGCATAAAGGAAGAGCGTTGTGGTGCAGTGAATATCGGCTCGGAACGAGAATTCGGGGAACCGAGTTCAAATTCCAGTTGAATTCAAAGCATTCACTTACGCGCAAATACCCTTGGGAAAGGTATTAATCCGTCGCTTCCTTCCAGTTATGGGTTAAATAACGGGACAGATTGGGTTCTATAGCCTTGGCTGGCAACCAATCTACCGCAGAAAGCAATGGCAACCTACTGCGGGATAATCTTCTGCCCAGTCAGTCATGTCTCTTTCGAGACATGATCGCCCAAGCGTGTTTCACGTATGGCACTTAACTAACTGACTGATCGCATAAATACGTAGCGGTCAAAAGTTTGTCTTTATGAGAGCAAACAATTGATTTTTTTCAAAGAAAACAAGTTTTGTGTGTTATCAGGTACAAAATACCACAATACCGCAAAATACCACATTTTTTATTGATGTAATGACAATACAAAATAAGTTGAATATTTTGTTACAAGAAATATATATATATATATATATATATATATATATATATATATATGGCAAAGGTTCTTTCATTTTTCAAGTCCTTTTTCAAGTAATTTTCAAGTCCTTTCTTGCTCCGTCAAAAAGTTCAGAAGAACACTTTTCCTACCTAAAGTAATGAGTGAAATCGAAGAGAATATCGATGAATATTTTCAGGAATACTAGTCAGTTTTAGACTCATTAATAAAAATAGTGCAACAGAAGATTCAGTGATTTTGAAAAACATAACGTCACCCTGAAACTTGCTTTTCAGTATCGCTTGGTCAACGTATTAAAGGCCCCCGTAGAGTTTCAGGTGAAGCTTATTGAACAGAATATCCTAAGAACTCTGTTTGACAGCAGAAAAGATTCCATTGACATAGAATATCAAGGCCTTCGTGAAGATGCACGTCGACTTATTTCATTTTTTCTTTCAACATACTGTTGTGAATCCACTTTCTCGTACTTGACACAAATCAAGTTGAGAGATGTCTATTTGAAAAAAACAATTTAATCTAAAAAAAATACTACCATGTCAGAGCCCGATATAAAAATGCTCTCTCAAAAGAAGTAATGTCAAGGAAGTTATTAATTTGTCTAAAAGATGAATAAAGTGTTTATTTGAATATGTCTTGTTTTTTAGTTTTATAACAGACCTGATTTTATTAAATTACATATTTATAAAATTTTATTTTATGCATTATTTACTTAAGGTATAAAATGTGTAACTGTAAAAAAAAATCTCTTGGTGAATACGGCCTTTATGAGGGAGAGTCAATTTCAATGTCGCCTTTATGCACAAAAAGCTACCCAACCCTGCTCTGCAGTTAGACATGGCTTTGATTTGTGTGGTTGGTTAGTTTGTTGTTGTTGTTGTTTTTTTTTGTTGCGCTTTTTTATATATTGTATCATATTGTATCATATTGTATCATATTGTATCATATTCTCGGTGCAACAGTGAGTGATTTTTACTGTATTTTTGTTGTGGAAAGTGCCTAATCGGATGATGTTTATGCACGAGATTGACGAATATTTTTCGTACGTTTGTTTTTACGTTTTTGTTGTACGGTGAATTGAACCATATGATGTTTCTTTTTCTCTCAACATAATATGAAAACAATATACCTACATATATAGCTACAGCATTATCGAAAATCTTTTTTGTAGTAGCTTATGAAAGTCCCAAATACCCAGATGTTAGGTATTTATATTCAAAGTTTTACAAGAACCAAGAAATTAGTACGAAATTAGAAAATACAAACAAGAAATACTTAGTTTCGCTGCTCTTTAAATGAATTTAAATGTTTCTGTGCGTATATATGGAAAAAGTTTTATATTCTCTTCATCTTCTGATTCGTGCTTCAATAGTGGAACATCCAGGACAACTTTTACGACGAAGCGTTTTGAAAGCACTTACACCAATTTAAAAAGTGTCTCATGCCACGGTTATGAAAGTTCCATTAGCAACTGTTCAATTGCATTCTGCCCCATGTATTGTTACTGCAACTCACCAGGAGCAGTCGACTGTTCTAATACGGGTAAGTTTTCACAATTTTCCTTTTAGGATCTCTGTTGCAAAAATTTTGCTTTTTAAATGGGGGGGGGGGGGCAAAATATTTAACTTTAGATTAGCTTTTACAAAATTTGCCTTTAGATAATATTTTACAAAATATTTATATTTACATTGTTTTCAACAAAATATTTATCATTTCTATTAGTTTGTTATTTGCAAAATATTTATCCTTAGTTTGTTTATTGCAAAATTTGTCTTTAGATTGTTTTTTGCAAAATATTTGTCTTTAGATTGTTTTCAACAAAATATTTCTCTGATTTTATTATTTGCAAAATACTTATCTTTAGATAACTATTTTCAGCAAAATATTTATTTTTCAGCAAAATATTTATTTTTCAGCAAAATATTTATTTTTCAGCAAAATATTTATTTTTCAGCAAAATATTTATTTTTGTCATTTGAAAGTTTTTGTTTTTAGATTGTCTTGCAAAATTTGCCTTTAGATTGGTTTTGCAAAATATTTTTTTTAGCTTATTGTCGATAAAATATTCGTCTTAGCTCGTTATTTGAAAAATATTTATCTTGCGATGATCTTTTGCAAAATTTTTTCTTTAGGTTGTTTTTTGCAAAATATTTATCGTTAGATTTTATTCAACAAAATAATTGTCTTTATATTGTTATTTTCAAAATTTTTCCTTTAGATTCTTTTCTACAAAATATTTATCTTTAGGCTGTCTTCAAGAAAATATTTATTATAGTTTGCTATTTTCAAAATATTTATCTTTCGCTTGACTTTTTCAAATCATTTTACTTTTATATTCTCTTTCACAATGTACTTCTTTTTGATACCTTTGGCAATTATTTGATTTTACAAAGATCAATAACCAAAACTACAAAATAAGTAAATCACGATGGCGAAAACTCCTGTTCAGAGTATCAGATTGACAGGGGAAAACATCTGCACATGTATGATGTTCAATCTCTTGTCTGCTATAGGATATTATATTTTATTTTATTAATGTCGTATGGATGGCAACAATATATAGTCTCCTTTATTAATGAGTAATCATCTACTACAAGTTAACGCTGTATTTAATGTTGTGTGATCTACTATGGACTTCATACTCTATTCCTTTATATGCTATTATATATTATACTCTTTTTGGTTAATGTATAGTCTCCTATAAGACATTACACTTTCAATGATTATTATTATTATAAAATCTGCTATCCGACATCGCTCTTTCTATGATTAATGTTAAATATTTTGCTATAGGATATTATACTTTCGTTAACGGTCATGTCACGTTGAATACACCGGTTCCCGCTCGATCACCGAAGTTAAGCAACGTCAGTATTTCCGTGGGTGACCACTTGGGAATACCAGGTGCTGTTAGCGTTCACGGATATGCGTTGTGGTGCGGTGGATGTCGGCTTGGAGGGGGAAATCGGTGAGCCGAGTTCCAATTTCAGTCGAGCACACTGCACTCACTTGCGCACTGGTACCCTTGGGAAAGGTATTAGTCCGTCCGTTCCCTCCAGTTATGGGTTAAATAACAGGGTAGGACTTGGGACCCTGCCCTTAAACAGATCCCAATGAGACTTGCTCCGTCAGGGAGGAAGCCCGCTCAACCCGACTAGGGTGAATGCGGCATACATACATACATACATACATTTTGCTATAGGATATTATACTTTCGTTGATTAATGATTTATGATCTGCTGCAGGATATTATATACTCGATAACACCTGACTCCACATGCTATCCTTTACCTTTACGAGAGTAAGATAAGGCTTATAATTGAGTAAACCAGTTAAGTGCCACACGTGAAACACGCTTGGGCGATCAGGTCTCGGAAGAGACATGACTGACTGGGCAGAAGATTATCCCGCAGTAGTTTGCCATTGCTTTCTGCGGTAGACTGGTTGCCGACCAAGGCTATAGAACCCAATCTGTCCTGTTATTTGACTCGTAGCTAGAAAGGGAATATATGTATTATATTATTATATAGTAATAAGTGGGGGATTAGTTTATTACTTCATAACAATATAAAACAGATCCCCCACTTTATGCCCAGTAGAAGCCTTAATCATATGTTCAACTATTATATTCAGTCAGTCAGTTAAGTGCCATACGTGATACACGCTTGGGCGACCATGTCTCGAAAGAGACATGACTGACTGGGCAGAAGATTATCCCGCAGTAGGTTGCCATTGCTTTCTGCGGTAGACTGGTTGCCGACCAAGGCTATAGAACCCAATCTGTCCTGTTATTTGACTCGTAGCTAGAAAGGGAATATATGTATTATATTATTATATAGTAATAAGTGGGGGATTAGTTTATTACTTCATAACAATATAAAACAGATCCCCCACTTTATGCCCAGTAGAAGCCTTAATCATATGTTCAACTATTATATTCAGTCAGTCAGTTAAGTGTGATACACGCTAGGGCGATCATGTCTCGAAAGAGACATGACTGACTGGGCAGAAGATTATCCCGCAGTAGGTTGCCATTGCTTTCTGCGGTAGACTGGTTGCCAGTCTGTTATTTAACCCATAACTGGAAGGAAAAGACGGATTAATACCTTTCCCAAAGGTATTTATGCGTAAGTGAATGCAAGGTAGTCATCTGGAATTTGCCACATATTTCGAAATTCTAGATAAAATCTAAAGAAGAGTCTGTAATTTAATCGTTCCTGACCTGGCATCTTTCCCCCACCTCTGTGAAGTGAGTTTTCTCTCTTTTTCTATAGATAATTTCGTGGCAATTGTTCTGATAATCTTTTCTCCTTGGTTTCCCGACAGTCTGAATTTAATTGTACTACTAGATTGATGTGCGTTGTGGTACAGTGGATATCGGCTCGGAACGAGAACCCTGGGAGCCGAGTTCGAATTCCAGTTGAATCCATTGTATTCACTTACGCGCAAATACCCTTGGAAAAGGTATTAATCTCTCTTCCTTCCAGTTATGGGTTAAATAACAGGACAGATTGGGTTCTATAGCCTTGGTCGGCAACCAGTCTACCGCAGAAGGCAATGGCAACCTACTGCGGGATAATCTTCTGCCCAGTCAGTCATGTCTCTTTTGAGACTTGATCGCCCAAGCGTGTATCACATATGGCACTTAACTAACTGACTAGATTGATAACTACGTCACGCCGTTTTAATGCTAAAATAGCTATATTTAATCGTAATTTATATTCTAATAGTTTTTATTCTCGCACTTGTCTATAGAACTCTCTTCTGCTTTTTTACTTCCATGACACCTACGATCTCTTAAAAATGTAAACACAGCACCAATTGCCATCTTCTGTCTCCCTGACACTTGTTCTTATATTTTTCCTTCTTCTCTATTTTTTCATGTCTTCTCATTATCTATCACTTCAAGTAACCCCCATGCGTCTTAATGATATTATCATCTTGCTTGTAGTAAAATCACTAAACAAATGTTATATCGAAGAACATACATTAATCAAAACGTGTATAATCTCTGATAGCAAATAATCAAATAGAGTATAATATCCTATAACAAATCATGCAACATTAAATATTATGTTAAGTTTTATAGTATATGATTCATTAATAAAACTGTGCATAATATATTACCGTCAATACGACTTTAATCAAAGAATGTATATCTCATAGCTTCTCAAAGAATGACACATCATTTACCAGATATTTTTTCTCTTTCAATTTTATGTTCTGAATAGGAATTTTAAACCTCAAGACTTTCTAGATTTTATTTTGACATTTCCAATTTGTAAGTCACATCTTTGTCTTGTGCTTACAATTCTTTCTTCTTACAATTGATCGTTTGTCCTCCGATTTTTAGTGGATTTTGTATCTTGTCTTAGATTTTCTATAGGATTTTCAAACATAAAACTAAATATTGCACAGATCCTTGTGGTTAATTTTTATTTTACATGTGATAACTATGTTTATTTTTTTCATATCTTTAGAGTGTGAATCGACACATGTGCCGTGTGCAGATTTCAATGTAACCAAAACCATGAATGGTACGCTTAACGTGACAAGGTGTATACCCAAGGAAAGTGTTTGTGATGGCGAATACGACTGTCCAGGAGGAACAGACGAAAAATCATGCCGTAAGGAAAATAATTATTCTATAATTCTACATGTCTCCACGTTCCTTAGTTATACTGTTAACACGTAGATAAACATCCTGCTAATAACTCATAAATAATGAACTATTCCGTTTCGAACGCGAGGTAATATAGAAAAGACATATCAGAGACGCAATTTGATTTCAGTGAGAAAAAAGAAAGAAAGAAAGAAAGAAAGAAAGAAGCGATCGTGTTTTGACGTGTTTCGCGGTTACGCCAGAGAAATAAAAGAAAATTATAAAATTAAATACTCCTGTCGATACAGACGAACATATCATATTTATAACCCAAAACAAGCAAGAACAGGAATTTTCTTTATGACAAGTATGTAACAAATCGACGAATTTCTGACATAATAATGTCATTGCATCACGGTACACCTCCGCCACACACAATCTTCTGCCTTTTTCACTTCCTCTATTTCTTTTACGGGATTAAAAAAAATTCTCGAATAAATTATTGGCGGGGAAACAAATCCTTACTAATGGAATTTTCTGTGATTAAAGAATAGAGTGTATGCAAGTAGCATGTACCCTAAATAAAAACTTCTTACCCTTATTTTCTGGTGTATAGTATAACTTTACTGTAATATGTCCTCGTGTTTTTTAAAGTAAAAACAATGAATACATTCCATCCTTGATTATGGTATGACCTCGTATCATAGCCATCCTTATGTAAATTGTTTTAGAAAAGTTGTGTCATATTATCTATTAAATTAACAATGTCATAAATATATTTTTGCTAAAATATTTAATTTTTCACGATATTAAAGAATAGAAATGAACCGGAAGTTTAGCCCATATTTCGAATTTTCGGGAAAAGTGACTTTGTTGTAACATTAATGTTTTCAAAGGATGACAGCTTTTTTGTATTCCCTTAATTATTTTTTAAATCAATTTTAGTGATTTTCCCGTCTTTCGGTTAAAAGACGTTCAGTTGATTCCCAAAGAAGAAATATCGCCATGTATCATGTTATTTTTTAAACAATTGTGTGCCACGAGTAATAAAAACATTGGATGTTTATTATGAATGTAAGTATATTTAAGCGAAAATAATGCGTGTTAAGACTATAGACAAATTAAGTGTGTGTAAATGTTGGTAACTTTAGTACGTGTGAATGACAGCGACGAAATAAATTTCCGTTCAAAATATGTAGCAAATATTGTATACATATGTCAAGCGATGGAACGATTTTCTTTTATTAAATAAAATGAGAGAATCAGTTATGAATGTATGTGTTGAGAGAAATCATGTGTGAAAAGAAATATGTGCGAATATATATATATACAACGGTCTTTATTATAATAGATAGGACTTACGTCTATTTAGAAGAGTAAATGATAGCAAAAGATAGAAAAACCTTCTTGTAGAATTGATACGTTAAAAAGTGAATCGATAATGCATGTTGGTTTTCCATTATGCGCTGGATAATAGATTTATATTAAGTTTAATTTGATTGTATAGCGTCAAATTTTGTAACGCTTAACATTAATTATCCTTTTCTTTTAGCCAAATGCAACTCTGATAACTTCCAATGTCTTAACTATGAGTGCATTCCAGACGACAAAGTTTGTGACGGAGTTGAACACTGCCAAGATGGATCTGACGAATATCATTGTTGTAAGTATCGAAAATATTCGTCATCTCTGACTTAAGTGAATAAACAAAAAATGTAACAAATATACTAGAAATTGCTGAATTGAATAAACTGTTTTTATATCCCATCATCACCAGACATCACTAATTAACCTCACTGCTTTGAAAATTGCAATAAAAGGATTTAGCTTGGTAAGCCGACTATCAACTAAACCTGAAATTTTCAAAATGAGCAGTACCAACCTCGTTTGAAGGCAGTAAAAAGCTCATGGAGTTAGTCAGGTAAAAGGGCGGCTAGAAAAAAAAAAACAAAAAAAAAAACGGATGGTATATTTATTATTATAAGTGTTACATATGAACACATTTAATTTGATTTTGTTGTCCAAAGTTAACGAACATTTTTTTGCAAACTACTGAAGTTACCTGAACGGGACACACTACACGCCAGCTAGATAAGGCAACGAATATCTTTAGAGGGCAAATATGCTAGAGTTGTAAGCACATATATATTCTTTTCTCGCATTTCCTGCCTGTGGAACTCCCTTCCATATACTTGCTTCCCTGATAGCTACAATCTCCAAGAGTTTAAATGCAATGTCAGTTGCCATCTCTTATATCCTTAATTTCCGTCCTTTCCCCGGCGCCCCTTGTATCTTGTTCTTCTCCCTTTCCACTATAATCTCACGCAGCTTTCTGCACACCAGTATTCTCATCCTTTTCTCACCCATATTCCGACAACACCTGTGACCTGTTCCTCTTTCTCTGCGCTCTCCTTTTATGTAACCTTCTGCGCATCAGTAGCTGTACTGCCTTGCTTGGGGTGAAACGATTATGAAATATATATATATATATATATTAATACAGGTTTGATTGAATAATATAGACAAGTTCTGTCTATTTATTTTGTGACACCTCTACTAACATACTTCAATGCCTATAATCGACGGGAGAGGTCATACTTATTATACTTACCCCCTACACCATAGTAGCAGCAGTTCCCAGACCAATCCCTCATGCCACTATACACTCAATTGACCAAAAACCCACTACCACCATTCCTTCTCGGCCTACAGCCATGTACGACACAAAAAATGGACCTGTCTAATTTTCTCTGTGTAACTCCACTCTGTTAATAATAATTTAAATGTTCTATGTTCACTGAATATTAAATGTTCATCCTTTGATAATGGCTTATGTAAGACGAAAGCTCAGACCTGATAAAAAAATCAACAATTATTGCGATTTCTTGTCGTCTTTCCATGACAACACTATCAAGCTAATCTGATCATACGAACGGATCTTACACAAAATAAATAGACAGAACTTGTCTATATTATTCAATGAAACCTGTATTAATGAAAAAATGCTGCCAAAATACACACACAATATATATATATATATATATATATATATATATATATATATATATAACATAGTGATGATCCACGTATACTGTCTTAATATGTATAGGAAAAACTTATAAGTATTATTAAAGATAGTTTTACGTTTACAAATATTTAAAAACATCTGTCGTTTTCTGAGTCACCTGATGTATACAATCTCTCGGACGAACGCTCTCGCGAAAACATTTCTAATTTAAATTTTAAAATCATTTGTTTCTTATGAAAGGCCGAGGACGGTCTGAAATATCAAATATAATAATAGAAATAAATAAATACTGTCAAAAAATACATTTTTAGACTTACAACTTTTTAGTAGTTTTTATATTATAAAATATAGTTTAGAACATGTACAAATTATCATCTACTACAAAGTGTACATTTTGTTTCGACATTGAAAGGACAATGTCTCATCAGGTAGTGTGAAGGGAGATGGAAAATTCGATTATAATATATATATATATATATATATATATATATATATAGTATATCGAGGCAGCAAGTAATTTTCTAAACATATGTTATTAAATATAAGAGACAATGAATGTCTATTCTGTTTAATCATGAGCCGTTCTAAACGTCGTATTTTTGCTTTAATTTCTAAAGCTTAGAAGAAAACCAATAAATAATTATCCAAATGTTGGAGAATTTTTGTCTTTATTTTCAACTGAAATTAAAGCAAAAATACGACGTTTAGAACGGCTCATGATTAAACATAATAGACATTCATTGTCTCTTATATTTAATAGCATATATATATATATATATATATATATATATAGGCACGGTTGTTAGTTTGGCGGCTTCTTATTTAATGGCATCTAAGAAAAGCTGAAATACACATTTGCGTTTACAATATTAGATTAGTATTTATCTTTGATTTTTTTTTATATAAAAATAAATATCCGACCACTCGTACCAAGGATGCTCGTCTTCTAGGGCGGCTAGCTAATCTCCGTTTCAAACACTTGCTCATGCACATTTGTGTTTGTTCCACACCCACAGAGCCCACCTGTGATAAATACTGCAACTATGTTGAACAGATCTAGTTACTAGGAGAGAACGCGTTATCTGGCATGAGAAACAGTCTAAATAAGTCCAATACGTTCACACATTCGGTCACGATGATTTGTGACTTATTGCTAGCAGAGCCATCGACGGATCCCAAAAGGCCCCGTCTACCAAATTTCCCTCAAGGCTTGTGTCAACTTGCGGTATGGTTTTCAGGCACTTTCCAAACGTTCCGCACGTTGGGATCACCTCTTATAGACCGATAATAATAAGATCACTCTCCTGACAAATCGACCATGGTGAGATTCGAACCTTGGTTTCTTGGTCAGAAAGCAAACGTATTAACTTCTTCTTCTGCTTCTAGCCTTGTCCTTTCAGGGCGTGGGCGATTATGGCTTTCCACGTCTCTCTATCCCTGGTGGCTCTTAGCACGCTTTCTCCTGTTACACCACGCAACTCTCGTTCTGTCATCCACCTGCTCAGGCCCTTCAAATATGTTATCCGCTGCTGCTCCCTCTGTTTCTTTTTCCCTTTATCTGGCCTGTTATTATCAGGTTCTCCAAGCCCCTCTTCTTCATTGCATGTCCCAGGAATTTTAGCTGTCTCTTCCTGATGCTCAGTATTAATTTCCTTTTTGTTTCCATTCTTTCCAAAACATCATCATTGCTCACATGCTTGATCCATGATATCCACAGCATCCTTCTGTAGAACTACATTTCAGCTGCTTCAAAATTATGGCTTTTCAACGTTCTAACTACTCTGTATAAATAATACCAAGAAATGTCGGTATGTGAGGGGGGCACTAGGGATGCGACCTTGGAGTTAAGGTGGAGGCAGCTAGAAAAAGTTTGAAAACCACTGTACTGGACCATATGAGAATTTCATTTGACTCTCCTTATCAGCCTTGTCAATGACGGAAGGTTTTGCGCTCGCCATGGTACGTGACATCGGGAAAGAAAAACCTTTATCATCAAAGAAAACTGTAAGTTATATCTACTGGTAATTGAACTCTGGGAATCTTTGTCTAAGCATTTAGAAGAACAAAATCGTTTTGAATTATTCAAGTTGTTGGTCGTTAAGCGTACATCCGCTGTCAGAGTGTTTTTGAGACAGATTCAGGCCCAAATCATGGGGACTGCTAGTAAGAATTTGGACATTAATATTTGTTAACATTATTTTCACAGGGAGGGAGGCAAGTGATTCTCTGGGAGGGATAGGCACCTACTCGCCCCAATCTTTGAGGATGGGTCTGATTAAACGTCCCTTGTAACCTCAAAAAACTTGCTGATTATTTTCTGTGTCAACTAAAAATAGTTCCTTGTTTTTATTTCAGTCAAGCATGACAATCTGACTTTGTTATTCAATATGAAGGGGAAGTACACACCTGTATGTGAAGATAATTTGAAAGACCAAGACATTGCCAACAAACTTTGCCATTACGTTGGAAAAGGGTAAGCATTAGAATCATATCACAGACATTAAATTCATATATATGTATGTAAATTCGCATCTCATTAAAAAGATGCTATTTATAACAAAAGAATTCAAGTTAAAAATTATCACGACAGCAACTTTTAAATAATAAACTGCCATCCCCCAGCTACCGGAAATCGTCAATGTCCGATTTGTTGGGACTTCACCTCAAATGCCTTCCTTTTTACTTTATTATGTCTTATTCTTTTACGATTAAGTGGGTGTCATTTAGAAAAACCAATCTCAATGACACCATCTGCCGGATATAAAACAGAAATATTTCAGATCGAAATAAATATTACACATTCCTTTTCTATGAGGGAGTCCGAATCATAGTGTTTAGATGGTGTTATTTGTATTAAAAAATTAAAATCACTATTCTAATAAGAAAAATCTATCAGTTTTTCATTAACTGGACTAGCTTCTTTACATTCGGAAAATGAATTCTACGAACGGCACAATGTAAAGGAAAAAATATCCGTCTTTTAGTGAGCTGTATAAATATTTCATTGTGACAATTCGATAATGATTGCTTGCCGGCTGATTTATTTCTAGTATTCTCATTGTCGGCTCGCCCTCTCGCTAAAGCAACACCCCCCTCTATTTCCCTCTCTCACTTCCTCTTCATCTCAAGTTGTCAGCAGTCATCTAGCTTTGTCTGCTTCTGGCGAGATTACAACGTCTGATTCTTTCATCCTATGCAAAGAGACTTATCCGAGTGTATCTCATGGGTTGACACTAGTGATGGCTGAGGACAAGATCATAATAGTTAAGAGGGCCATATAGTCGCATTGTAAACCAGAAGTTGATTCTGTGAGTGTTTAACAAACAAAAATGCGAGCGAGCAGGTGTCTGCAACAGGGATTGACTAACCACCCTAGCACGGAAATGGGCAGCCGGCAATTATATATGTTGTCATTTAAGTGCCCTACCTGATATACGCGGATGTGCGTTGTGGTGCAGTGAATATCGGCTCGGAACGAGAAATCGGGGAGCCGAGTTCGAATTCCAGTTGAATTCATTGCATTCACTTACGCGCAAATACCCTTAGGAAAGGTATTAATCCGTCTCTTCCTTCCAGTTATGGGTTAAATAACAGGACAGATTGGATTCTATAGCCTTGGCTGGCAACCAGTCTACCGCAGAGAGCAATGGCAACCTACTGCGGGATAATCTTCTGCCCAGTCAGTCATGTCTCTTTCGAGACATGATCGCCCAAGCGTATTTCGCGTATGGTACTTAACTGATATACCTGATATACGCTTGGACGATCATATCTCAAAAAGAGACATGACTGACTGGCAATAGGTTGCCTTATCTTTCTGCGATAGACTGCCTACCAGCCAAGGTTATAGAACACAATTTGTCCTGTTATTTGACCCATAGCTGGAAGGAAGAGATAGATCAATACCATTGCCAAGAGTATTTGCGTGTAAGTGAATGCAACGAATTCAACTGAAATTCGAACTCGGCTCTCCAATTTCTCGTTCCGAGTCGATATCCATTACAGCACATCGCACATCCATATTGTATGTTGTACGCAATGGTAATTTACTACATTTCAAAGCAAACGTTGGGTTTGGAAAGTTGTAATGTATACATTTACTCAAATTAAAGACAGAGTTTTATTAACAATCACACTTCTTGATTTTCTCATTTTTATTATTATTTTAGAAATGCCTCAGTTGGTATCGCCAACATTAAAGCAACTGGAGTCCTGTTTTCTTATTCAGCAGACGCTAAACAATCTACACTGGCTGACTTCAAGCCTTCAATTGCGTAAGTAATTAAATCCATTTCTATGATTTTTCAGAATATTCTGAATAAATTTTCATAACAGTTGATTGGCATTAAATGTTGCCTGAAACGGTAAATTTTTGTTTTGTTCCCCGAATGTCTTTACCCCTTCAAATCTTTCCAAAACATCCTTATTTCCGTGCAAATGTAAATGCTGAACTCGAATCGATAATTGTTTATTGACGAAACCTACCTTTTTTCCAGTTTACAACCAGAAAAATATCGAACTTCTTTTCGCTGTTTATCTCACCTCGTAACCACGGTTCAAAAAATGTTATTCACTGCAGAATGACTTCACGCGTAGTTTGCCGATTTTTCGACTAATTCACTTCCTTTTTGTAATTACTGCGCGGAAATTGAGTTCCGAACCCAAACAAATCGCAGAGTATTTGCTCAAAGGAAGTAAACAGGCCGAAATAAGTATCCTACGCCTCAAGTCATTCAGCGGTGAATCAGATATGAGAACGGTGGTAAGCGGTGAGATATAGTCCGATTTTTTCTGGTCGATAACAGGAAAAAAGTTGGTTTCTTCAATAAACAATTATCGATTTGATTTTAACATATACATTTGCACGTAATTAAGGAAGTTTAGGAAAGATTTGACGGGGCAAAGGTCTTCGGGGAACAAACCTAAAAATGACCCCTGAAACTATCCTCTAAGGAGAAATAACTTTTTTTTAGCCCTAAAGTAACACTTTAAGCGCAAAAATGTAGTTCCTCATTTGTTTCATAACACTAAATATTTATTTTTGTATAAAACAGAAAATGTGGCACAAGGTCAGAAGTGGGGATGGGGAAAGCTGGTCTTCATCTGTCTTATCTGCTACAAAGAAATTATACAATATACTATATTCCATGACGCAAAAGAAGCACATTCTTACTTACACTTCGTACTACAATTACTATAACTCAAAGTCTCTATGAATGCCATATCTAGGCCCAATATGTACAATATGTACAATGAAATAACAACATTTAAAAATGAAAACCCCAGTTAAAATTTGCAATATACTATATATCAGTCAGTTAATTGCCATATATTACACACGATTGGTCAATCTTGTCTCTTTCGGCACAGGACCGACTATGCCGAAGATCTTTTCACAGTAGGTTGCCATTACTTTCTGCGTTAGACCAGCTGCCAACAAAGATTATAACATACAATCTGTTCTGCTGTTCAACCCATAGCTGGAGAGATAAGAGGTGGATTAATACCTTTCCCAAGGGAAATTTGTGCGTAAGTGAATGAAACGAATTCAACTGGAATTCGAACTCGGCTCTCCAATTTCTCATTCCGAGTCGATGGCCATTACACTACAACACAACCACCCATGCTCTATGCACAAGAAACTAAACAAAATGGTGTTGTCAAGAAAAACCTCAGAATCCTTAATTCTGGCAAAAATATCAGTTAACTGGACGAAATCAGTGCGGGACTTGGATAACTTAAAAACAATCATTCACCCAACCAGACACACTATTACTCACTCATTCAGACACGGCAGCAATTACGAAAGAACATTTTCGAAAAACGAAAAGTGTTCCGCATCCACCAGAGAATTAACATTTCTAATCACCTAACGAAGGAGGGGATAGTGAATGAAACTAAAGAAACTAAAGAAAGTGGGAACAAAAATAAAAAGGGCCGATGAGTTAACTTGGCGTAAAAAACTAATAGAAAAACAAGCTTAAACTAACCTATTTTGGGCGGGTTTTTCACAAAGTCATATAGTCGCATTGTAAACCAAAAGTTGATTCTGTAAGTGTTTAACAAACAAAAATGTGACTGAGCAGGTGTCTGCAACGGGGATTGGCTAACCACCCTAACACGGAAATGGGCAGCCAGCAATTATATATGTTGTCACTTATACACATGATACACGTTGCATATGGTAGACACAACACGAAAACAATGCATTATGGGCAAAATAACTAACAGGTGATAACTCTGTAGTAAAGCTGATTTTGATTTTTGTTTAATCCGAAAATGTAAACGTATAGGAATATTTTATTTGTCTATAAAATACATTATGAAGACCCAATTTCAAGTCAGATATTAGAAAAGGATTTTGAGTAGGTTTAGTTGGTCTCACCCAAATCTGTGAATCACCTGGTGAGCCACCAACTCACCTGTAATAAAGCAATGGCCTGTGAAGCTAGAATGTGAACAATCATTCTATGCTAAACATCTGAATCTTTACCCATCTTAAATTTGTCTGGCATAGGACCAAAATAGTGAGGTATTCAGTGCAGACAGACTTCACTATGATGTTCTATTTAACGTCAATGACGTTAACTATAAAAAATATCTGTAAGTATTCATGTTTAAAATAGTCTGGCACAAGGCCATAATTGCAGCAAAAACGTGAAGATACTACTCGCTGTATTTGCCAAGCTGGTTTGTGCATCATCGCCTTAATCCAGTCATTCATAAAATTATATTTATTTATATGAGATATATTAATATATCTCGATATCGTCTGGTTTTCAATTCGACCAAATTGTTATTTATATCTTGAATACAACAGAGATAATTTTCATATTCTTGTTCAGGTTTAAATCAGTTTATTTCGATGTACGTGTGATAACTAATATTATAGTTCGTTCCGTTATGTCGCTGTACATGACAACCGCTTACCGCTTTAAAAAAAAAAACGAAACAATTTTTTTGCTGAATCTTTTTTTCGTTCCAGTTTGGTGAGCATCAGATATTCCAGTATATTCTTCATCTTGGTGGGCGTGAGGTAGTTCATTAGACTTTGCTTCGTTTGCACTTCTTAATTGATAAGGATTAGCGAAAATTTGATAGAATTCTTAAAGTTGGTACAAATCTAAAACTCGCTAGATGCACAAGAGGAGCAGTGACTGGTTTATTTAAGCCAATCAACGTCGCTCTTATATATTGATCTTGGCTGACAGTTGAAGCGTCAGATGTAGTTCGTGCAAGTTCAATTTTTTCACTTTATCCTCTTTTCACCACAGTTCAGTTTTTATTGTTCTTTCCAATAGTTATTTTTTATTATCTCATTATACCATAACATCACTAACCGAGAAAGAAACACCGATTCTCTTTTTTGTTTGAAAAAACAAAAAAAAAAAAAAAAAAACGAATTTCTTTTGTTTTGTAGATCATGCAGTCTATTAAATCTCAACTGTAGCCACAAAGGTGAGTACGAAACATCCATCTATTTTATTCAGTTAGCAACAATATGAAGATCCTGAAACATTGTTTTATTCGTTGCAGCAATTAGATTTTCCCTCGGCGAAATGATAGAAATAATGGTAAATTTTTGTTTTGTTCCCCGAAGGCCTTTTTTACTCCTTCAAATCTTTCCAAAACATCCTTATTTCCGTGCAAATGTAAATGCTGAACTCGAATCGATAATTGTTTATTGACGAAACCTACCTTTTTTCCAGTTTACAACCAGAAAAATATCGAACTTCTTTTCGCTGTTTATCTCACCACGGTTCAAAAAATGTTATTCACTCCAGAATGACTTCACGCGTAGTTTGCCGATTTTTCGACCAATTCACTTCCTTTTTGCAATTACTACGCGGAAATTGAGTTCCGAAACCAAACAAATCGCGGAGTATTTGCTAAAAAGAAGTAAACAGGCCGAAATAAGTATCCTACGCCTCGAGTCATTCAGCGGTGAATCAGATATGAGAACGGTGGTAAGGAGTGAGATATAGTCCGAATTTTTTTTTCTGGTCGATAACAGGAAAAAGGTAGGTTTCTTCAATAAACAATTATTGATTTGAGTTCAGCATATACATTTGCACGTAATTAAGGAAGTTTAGGAAAGATTTGACGGGGTAAAGGCCTTCAGGGAACAAATCAAAAATTTAACCAAATAATATAATTATTAGTTAAAATACAAATGATAATTTGAACAGAGTGATAAAATTTGAGGAAATAATCAACCGATACTTGTTAAAAATTGGGAAAAATACATAATGGGAAGACTAAGCATAATAAACCTGATACGAATAATTAGAAAAGCAAAATGTTATGACAAGTAATAAAAACTCGTGTGTCCAGCTCTAGATGTTAAATAAAATTGAGCTAATGAAGTCCCCTTTAACGTCTCTATGTCTCTATATGAGATTACTGAGTTGCTTGTTTACAATGATAGTGTGTATTGACTTAGCGATATCTCTCAAAATGCTAAAATAATGACGTGCCCACTAGCTTTCAAAATAACGACATACCTAGTACATTGAAAAATAGTGAGTTACCTAGTACTTTAGAAACTAACGAGATACCGAGTAACTTTCAAAATAATGAGGTACTATTTCCAATCACTACTAACGTTTATATATACAGGATAGTCCAAAAGTAGGTGGAATACGTTTAAATATCGGTTATATTATTGCAGTGGTGTTTATTATAACTATGGTATTTTACTTGTATAGTGAAAACAGGCGTTTAGATTAGAGAAAAAACTAAACCAGCCTGGTGTCAATGTTTGGGGTGGTATTTCAATTCCGACCAATATTTTTTATGGAACAGTCACAGGTGATAAGTATCTCGAAATGCAAATGAATCAAGTTGTTCGACAGTTAAAACAACAGCCTAATTCACACGACCTTTATTTCCAACAAGATAGGCTCTCTCTTATTCTAGAGCAGCTAGTCAGTATCTTGATGAAACATTTCATGAGAAATGGAATGGCTGAAGAGGTCTCATTAATTGCACGTTCGCCTGACTTCACCTCAATGGATTTCATTGTTTAGGGAGTAATCAAGGATAAATTTATAGGTGAAAACCAAGAAGTGTTAGTGATTTAAAAAAATACGTAAGAGATGCTTTTCAAGAAATTAATACAGAAAGAGACTTGTTTGTCAAAGTGTAAGGAGTAGACTTTAAAGCTGTGTAAATTGTGATGTTAGAGTGAAGTGTATGTGTGTTTAAACAGATTAGTTCGATTTCATATGGTCTTGTTAGTTAGATAGACCACTATAAGAGGAGCATAAAATAAGAAACTCAGATTGTAAATTGAAACAACAATTTATATACATATAAATCAGTTAAGATTTTAAAAATAAAAATTAATGCATTTTGGTTGATACAAGGTTGTTTAAAATGTTCGTAGTAGTCCTTGCAGGAATGGGTTTACGTGTACGTAGGCAGGAACGGATGTATGTATGAGCGTTTTAGTTGGGTAAGAATGTCTTTGAAGTATTCGCTCAGTCTTAAAGGGTTCTGTTTAGTTATCAAGTATACGAAAAGGTAGACGGGTGAACCGTGAGAATAAAGAGGTGAGTGAGAAAGATAGAGATAATATTAATAACGATCGCTTGATGTTTGTCAATGGTACGTGTTAATTACACTTGTATTCTTCTCTCTGGCGACAGTCGAATTTGCTCTGTCTTTTATTTCGTTTGTGGGGCTCGAAAATGTCATTTGGGAATTCACTCCCGGATGTGATTCTGGCCCTTTCATTGGACGACAGACAAACTTCGTGTCGGCTCACGAAAAGGGTCCGTAAAAAGAATCTGTTTCTGATAATTGAAGATTATTTGAATTTTGCTTTTCGACGTTTCCTAGATTTCTATTGTCCGAAAAACATTTCGCATCAAGGTGTGAAATTTAACGAGTTTTGTTTTGGATTCACTTTTGCGTGTGTGTAAGCGAGGTTTTATAAATTCGAGTAAATTGGTTTATTTCCAACAAAATCAATGAGTCAGCGCTTAGCATTTGAATTTTTAAATCTAGAACTTGTTTTGTTCACTACAATGGACAACGGTTTGAGCTTTGATAAAATTGATGCGCATTTGTATTACTGTGCTCAATAACATTTAATTGTTAAGGTAATTATTATATTAGTAAACATAATTGTATATGTAATCTCAAATAAATGTTACCATTTACTGTCCACCTACTTTTGAACCACCCTGTATATTTAAAGAGTGACATATGAAAACCGAATTATAATATGGTCTTAACAAAATATGTTATTTTTCCATTTCTGTTTTCTAATATCATTTAATAATATATTTCCATATCTAAAAGCCACATATTAAAACTTCCTACTAATAATGACTCAAATATATATGCCACCATTTTTTTGGATAACCTATTATGATCATAGGATCATCATTGATTTAGAATGACAAATATCATTTACTGATATATGAGGGTCGACTGTAAATTTCATAGGTTGGATCTGCCTCAAACAATGTCAAATTTTCTCATAATTTGATCGGATTTTGCACTTTCCGTTAGGTGTCAGAAGACGTGAAACTGCGTGCAGAAACCTTCGTTATGACAGGTTCATTGTGCAGATTATTCTCAACTCTCACAGGATATTCTAATAGCATTGGTTATTTGATATATAGTCAATCGCCTGTCGTCACCATGATGTGAACACAATCAATACTTGGTGGTGGTTGTTGCAGGATGTCCAGACTTTGAGTCATCTTCAATACTCTCACTGCAATATCTTAATTCAACTACCCAAGTTTGCAAATTTGATAATACTGGAGCCTTATCCCACAATATAGCGACAATGTCAGCATGAATGCTCTTGGGGGCAAAACCATATTTTTCAGGTACATGATAAGAGCACGGTGCCAAATTTTGTCAAATTTCAAGAGAAGTAGCTATAAGTTACATTTAAAGTCTTCTTTGAACAGTCAGATATCAGTTTACCCGCAAAGAAATAATGCAGTTATTAATCAAAATAGTTAAATTTAAATCATGCAAAATTTCACAGCTCTAGAAGTACTACTACATAGTCAACCTATGAACGTTGCAGCCTACAACCGTACCTGCAAAGAAATAATGCAGTTATTAACAAGAAGGTTGAAATATTTCACAGCTCTCGCATTCACGGTCACTCTATAAAATTTTCACCTCTCCCTCTTTTCTCCAAAATCCACACAGAAAACTTATAATTTCTTCTCATTTTACCCAAAAATTCATAATAAATGACTTTACATAAAATCATGTTTAGAATACATAGAGAACTTAATATGTTCTGATCTGTTTTTTAAATTACTATATATAAAATATATATATATATTTTAAAATAATTTTTAAATTACTATATATATATATATATATATATATATATATATATATATATAAACTCACATGCTGATTTCTACTAAAATAACATTTTTAACGGTATCTTGTAACTTCGTATTATACTTTTTTTTTCAATAATTTAGAGTGTGGAACTCGGAGTCCAAATTTATATGACCCTACCATTCAACACGGCCACTTTGCTAATTTAGGCGAATTTCCTTGGCAGATTTCTCTCCATTACAATGGCCGATCTGTATGTGGTGGTGCTTTAATTAGCACTCGATATGTACTCACTGCTGCGCATTGTGTAATTCACAGGTAAGTGTAATTCGAATTTTTCTTTACGTTATAATTTATAGATTTACTTAAGGAGAATATTGCGTGTAAGAATTGCGTCTTCTATCATGTATCAAGTCATTTCAGGACGTTGGCGATCACGGTTCTCTACGACTTCATATTCTTTGTAGCTCTTAGCAATACCCGTCCCCTTATGTTCTCTCCATCCGCTTTTCTGTCATCTATTTACGCACGTTCCTTAGAATGGTTACTCGATATTATGTGTCAAATTCTCCAAACCCTCTTTCCTCATTAGGAGTCACAGAAATGTATCTGTCTGTTCCGTGTTCCCATTCTTCCTAAGACTTCCTAACATGTTCCATCTATGATATTCTCAATATCCTTCTGTAGAACCACATCTCTGTTGTGTGAAGTTCCACAATTTCTTCTCTTTTGTAGCACTAAATATTGTCTTTTTCTTGTCTCTCCTAAACAATCTTTTTACTCACGCTCGCTAGGTATGATATGCGTAGTTTAGCTTTGTCCCTCTTGCCTTCAATCTGTCCCATGAGCGTTAGTTTTTCCAGGTATTCTTTCATCTTTATGTGTCCTGGAAATTTCATCTGTTTCTTCCTGATGTTAAGTATCGTCTTTTTCTATGTGCCGTGTCCCTTCAGGATGTAGGCGATCATGGCCTTCCACATCTCCCTATCCCTAGTAGCTCTTAACAAGCATTCTCCTATTCTCCTAAACTCTGCTCTGCTTTCCATTTGCTCAAGCCCATTAAGTATGTTACGTGTTACTTTCCCCTGTCTCTCTTTTCCTCTATCTGACCTGTGAGTATCAGATTCTCCAAGCCCCCTTCCTCATTACATAAAATGTTCTTTTTGTTTCTATTTTCTCTGAAACTTCGTCGTTGCTCACATGTTCAATCTATGGTATTATCAGCATTCTTATGTAGGACCACATTTCTGTTGCTTCAAGTCTATTCCTCATCTGTGAGGAGATTGTCCAGCATTCACTGCCATATACGAGGACTGGTATTACGTAACAGTTCAGTACTCTTTTCTTTGTTTCTGTTGCTTCAAATCTATTCCTCATCTGTGAGGAGATTGTCCAGCATTCACTGCCATATAGGAGGACTGATATTACATAACACTTCAGTATTCTTTTCTTTGTTTTTGTTGCTTTAAGTCTCTTCTTCATCTGTGAGGAAATTGTCCAGCATTCACTGCCATATAGGAGGACTGATATTACGTAACAGTTCAGTATTCTTTTCTTTGTTTCTGTTGCTTCAAGTCTCTTCTTCATCTGTGATGAAATTGTCCAGCATTCACTGCCATATAGGACTGATATTACGTAACAGTTCAGTATTCTTTTCTCTGTTTTTGTTGCTTTAAGTCTCTTCTTCATCTGTGAGGAAATTGTCCAGCATTCATTGCCATATAGGACTGATATTACGTAACAGTTCAGTATTCTTTTCTTTGTTTTTGTTGCTTCAAGTCTCTTCTTCATCTGTGAGGAAATTGTCCAGCATTCACTGCCTATATGGAGGATAGATATTGCGTAGCACTTCCACACCCCTTCCTTTGTTTCTGTTTCTAACGAATTTCTGATTTAAGAGAATGCAGGATCTCCTACAGGAGGCAGCAAGAGAAACGAGAAGAAAGGACTAAGCATAAACTTCAAGAAAACTGAATGTTTGGTCATCAGCAAAAGAAGACCCCAAAATGCCAAATACAGGGCGGAGAAAACAAGTAAAGAAATTTCAATACCTGGGAAGTTTTCTGACAGGTGATGGAAAGTACGACACAGAGATCCAAGGACGCATTTCAAAAGCTAAGAGTCCAGGATTGCTATGTGATGTCTGTCCTTCTGTATGGAAGTGAATGCTGGACGATCCCCTCAAGGATGAAGGTGAGGCTTGAGGCAGCAGAAATGTGGTTTTACAGAAGGATGCCGAGGATAATATGGATAGACCACGTGAGTAACGAAGAGATGCTGGAGAACACCAGGAAGAGACAGATGAGGTTCTTTGGACATGTAATGAGGAAGAAGGACTTAGAGAATTCAATACTCACAGGATGGATAGAAGGAAAGAGAAAGAGGGAAAAACGCGAGACATTTGATAGGCCTGAGCAAATGGATGGCGAGGCGTGGTTTGGGAGAGATACCAAGAGGAAAAATATTGAGAGTGACAGAGCCCAGTAGAAGTCCATGATCACCTACGCTCTGAAAGGACAGAGAAGAAGAAGAAGAAGAAGAAGAAGAAGAAGAAGAAGAAGAATTGTTTAGTTTTTGGATGGTATCATTCATCTTTGCAATATACCATCGAGGGTTTGTTATATTTCTGTATATGATTTTGATATTTTCAATTCGTAACTCACATTAGTTGTTCCTAATATTAAACATATATTCTGTTTTTTCCAATTGATCATTTTTCTATTTGCTGTGTCTCTTCAAGACATTAGGGATCATGGCTCTACACAGTTTCCTTTCCCTTGTTGGTCATGGTAAATTTCTCACTATCCAGTCCCTATTCTGCTAATGATTAAAACAAATTCGTTCGTTCGTTCGTTCTTCTTCTTTAGCGCGTGGGAAATCATGGCTCTCCGTAATCTCCTCTTAATAAATCCTGTCCGTTCCCTATTCCCACTAAACGCTGTTCTACAAACTATTTACTCAGATCAGTAAGGTAGGTTATGCGCTATTTTCCTTTGTCCTTTTTCTCTGTGAGTATCAGATTTTTTTTTAATCATTTCACCCCGAGCAAGGCGGAAATGCCACTGATGAGCGGGGGGCTACCTAACTGTAAAAAAATTACTTAGAAAAGAGTGAGGAGTACAAACTAGTTAGAAAGGAGCAATAGAAAGCTGAGAATGCAAGTGCGATGACAGATACATAGGTGGAGAGAAAGGGAATGATATACGGTGGTGGGGAGAGAGCTAGAGTCTAGTGGTTAATAGATGAGTATTGACATTGCATTTAAATTTCTGGAGGTTGTAGCCATCAGGAAAGCAAGAATACGGGAGCGAGTTCCACAGGCGGGAAGTGCTAGAGAAGAAGCTGCAGGAGTAGAATTGTCGTCTGCATTGGAATCAGATCTTTGAAGTAACCTTCATCTGGTGCTTAAACATCCAGCATTGGAATTTGTGTCCGGATGAGGAGGAAACAGTTAAGATTCAAATTTTAAAATAACTGAAAAATAATGATTTTAAAAGTTTATATTTATATTGAGTTTTAAAGTAACACAAAAACTTTAATTTAAATTTTTTTTGTTTAAAATATTTTTTGTCGTCTGCATTTGGATTCTCCAAACCATTTTCTTTATTATGTAACCCAGAAATTTTAACTATCTCTTCCTGATGTTAAGTATAAGTTTTTTTCATTTTCTCTAAATCTTTGTTATTGCTTACATGTTTGGTCCATGGTATCTTCAGCATCCTACTGTCTATATCTATTGCTTCAAATCTCTTCTTCATCTTTGAGGAAACTGTCCAGCATCTACTAGCAAACAGGAGAACCGATATTACATTATAGTCTAGTACTTTTTTCTTTATTTCTTACGAAAATTTATTGTTTCTTAATATTTTACCTAGCTTGTTGGAAAGCATCTATTTTCTTATCCGAATGTGCATTCGGATTTCGATGTTTCATTTACCGTCCTCTATTATAACACTTCCAAAATATTTAACTTGCTGTACTTGCTCGATTCTGGTATAACCAATTCGACAATTGCTTGTTCCTTTTGTTAACAACTATGCATTCAGTGTTCTTGCAATTGATGTTTATTCTTTTATTTTCGCTTTCCTTCACTACCTTCTGTAGGGGATTTTGTATGTACTTTTCGGTGTCAGCTATCAACATTGAGCCATCTGAATATTTCATGTCGTTAAGATTGTAGCAGCCAACAATGAATCCTGGTTGGTCTGGTAATTTTCTCAGAATTTTCTTACTGTATGAGTCCGTCAAAAAGACACACTTTTGTCTTACACCACTTTCTCTTTTTATATATTTTCTGAACTCGTTTTTTATTCGTATGATTTTACTATTAAGTTTTAAAATTTCTTTTTGTTCTGATATTCCGCGAATTATTCCATAGTATAATCTTTCATGGGCCTGCTAGAAGAGCCTGTGATGTTGAACTTCTTGAAAATGGAAAACCATTTCTATGCAATTCTGCTGTAATGAAATAATCTCCGTACATATTACAAATGTCTCGAAAGCGACGGCAGCTTTGCGATCTAGATTAAATGACAAGATTATTCTAATTCCTGTTTACTTGATAATCCATCTCAGAGATGTGTCTCATCTGAAATAACATTTCAATAACGTTAAGCAGGACGACCAGAGTTACTAACCCTCGACATTAACATTTGACATTAACTTTTTACCGACATTATTATACTTGCTTTAGTATTATAAATGATCGACATTATTATTGATTTAGTATTAACCCTCTAGGGCCATTCGTATCATATTAGTGGGGGATCTGTTTATTACTTCATAACAATATAGAACTGATCCCCCACTTTATGACAAGTAGAAGCCTTAATCATATTATATTATTAACCCTCTAGGGCCATTCGTATCATATTAGTGGGGGATCTGTTTATTACTTCATAACAATATAGAACTGATCCCCCACTTTATGACAAGTAGAAGCCTTAATCATATTATATTATTAACCCTCTAGGGCCATTCGTATCATATTAGTGGGGGATCTGTTTATTACTTCATAACAATATAGAACTGATCCCCCACTTTATGACAAGTAGAAGCCTTAATCATATTATATTATTAACCCTCTAGGGCCATTCGTATCATATCAGTGGGAGATCTGTTTATTACTTCATAACAATATAGAACTGATCCCCCACTTTATGACAAGTAGAAGCCTTAATCATATTATATTATTAACCCTCTAGGGCCATTCGTATCATATCAGTGGGGGATCTGTTTATTACTTCATAACAATATAGAACTGATCCCGCACTTTATGACAAGTAGAAGCCGTAATCATATTATATTATTAACCCTCTAGGGCCATTCGTATCATATTTGATACAGTATGAAAACAAGCCTTGAAAGAAATATTTTCCTGAAAAAATTTTTAAGAGAAATATTTTATAAATTTCAAATGAAAACAGTACTGACTGCTCAGTCAATGAATACCAAATGTTTCCTTATAGGGAAATACCAAATGTTTCCTTATAGGGAAATACTGTATCAAATATGATACGAATGGCCCTAGAGGGTTAACTATTGTATCGACATTATTATACTTGCTTCAGTATTATGAATTATCGACATTATTATTCTTGATTTGGTATTAACTTATAAATGATTATTATTGACCTGTAATTATAAATTATCGTATACTTTTTTAGACTTTGATATTAATTTACAAATCATCGACATTATTATTATTATTTGTAACTTTAAATTATGGCCATTATTATTCTTTATTTAGTACAACCTTAAAAATTATCGATACTATTATCATTGATCTGTAATTATAAAGTAGAGACATCATATTTATTGCTTTGATATTAACTTATAAATCATCGATATTCTTATTGATTTGTTATGATTAATTATTGAAATAATTTTTCTTGATTTGGTATTATAAATTATCGACATTATTTTCTTACTTTTCTATTAACTTATATGTTATTGATATTATTATTCTTGATATGCTATTATAAATTATCGACGATAATTATTCTTACTTTGGCATTGAATTTTAAATCATTGGTATTATTATTCTTGAATTATCGACACTATTATTGTTAATTTGTTAATATAAATATAATATAATATATAATATATATATATATAATATATAATATATAATATATATATATAATATAAATCATCAACATTATTATTCTTGCTTTGGTATTAGCTTATAAGTTATCGATATTATTACTGAGGTTTTGTAATTATAAATTTCAGACATTATTTTTATTGCTTTGATATTAACTTATAAATCATCGATATTATTATTATTGATTTGTTAAAATAAATTTTCGACATTATTTTTCTTACTTTAGAAGCATCGACATTATTATTCGCGCTGTGTCTTTTCAGTAGTTTTATAATAACATCTCTTCTGATTTCAGCACGAAACCTTCAAGTTACAAGGTCTACATGGGCTCAACTCTCAGTTACGGCGGCCAGAAATACGGTGTAAAGAAAATCGTGTCCAATAAAAAATTCTCTATGTCGCATCTAAGAAACGATATTGCAATATTAGAGCTACAGCAAACTGTACAAATAACGGATTATATTCGAACAGTATGTCTTCCAACTACGCATTGGGCGCCTTACACTGAGTGCTTTGCATCAGGCTGGGGAAGAGATGAAAATCGTAAGTATTCACAGTGTTAATATTACAGTTCTGATGTTTGAATAGTCTTGAATGCTACACTTCAACATTTTGGGCGTTGAACTCTTCGGCTTTATATATATATATGTGTGTGTGTGTGTGTGTGTGTGTGTGTATTTGTGCGTGCATATATATAAATATGTATATATCTGTGTATAAATCTGTATATATATATATATATATATATATATATATATAAATAAAAAAAGGATTAATTCAATGATGTTGGATGATCATTTCGATATGAAAATCCCCACGGGGGATAACACATCACCTCAGCAACAGAAAAATCCTTTCAGAAACTGGAGAAAAATCAGTCTAATTTTCCTTTTTAAATAGATTTGCAAAGAAATTAAAAAAGAAAAAGAAAAAAAGGAAAAGATAAAACAAAAAGATTCTGATTTTGAAGTATCCTCATCAGGACTTACTTTTGAATCTTAGGAAGGAATTCATTAATAAGTGCCGTCATAGGGCGGATTTTAAAATTTAAATTATAAATTTTTAAATTTTAATTTTTAAATATTAATTTTTTAACTTTTTTAATTTTTCTTTTTATAATTTTTATGTATATGTGTATGTTTGTGTGTGTATGTGCATATTTGTATATATGTGTGTATATACGTATATATGCATGTGTGTATATATGGATTTATGTGTGTAAAATTTTTTTTAGCTATTTAAATACTCTTTTTTATAATATTCATTAATTTTTTATATTTTTTATATGTATGTGTGTGTGTGCATATGTATAATGTATATATATATATGTGTGTGTGTATGTATATGTGTGCATGTGTGTGTGTGTACACATATATATTGTGTGTGTGAATTTTTGTATATGTGTACACATATATATGTGTGTATGCGCATGTATGTGTATATACGTATATAAGTGTGTATGGAATTGAATGTATGTATGTGTGTGTGTATGTATGTATATATGTATTCATAATCGAAGAATTGTGTGTGTGTGTGTGTATGTATATGTATGCATGTGTGTACTTCTATATGTATGTATAATTGTAAATGGAATTTTTTTTTTTTTTTTTTACCTAGCGGTGTCTTTATTTAGTTTAAATCAAATGACCTATTTTTAAAAAAAAATTTTATTTTAAATCCTATATCTTTTTATTCCCTTTAAAAATAATTATGCCTTTTTAAGTAAAGGTCTTTTTCTAATACTTCAGCGTTTTTGGGAAGTTAGGTTTTTGAATATGTCCAGCGTCTGTAATATATAAAAAATTTTTTCTTTCTTTTCTTTTCTTTTTCCCTCACTTCCTTCCTTTATCTCTCTTATCTCCCACCTTTTTTAGGTGTTGCTTAACCTTACATCAATTCAACACGGCCGTCCGTTAATTTTTAAGTTACAATTCTCTTTCCTTTTTTTGCGAACCCAGACGATGTCAATTTTTCTTTTCTTGTTTATTTGATTTTATTTTATTTTGTTTTATCTTTTCCTTTTTTTCTTTTTCTTTTTCTTTTTTAATTTCTTTGCAAATCTATTTAAAAAGGAAAATTAGACTGATTTTTCTCCAGTTTCTGAAAGGATTTTTCTGTTGCTGAGGTGATGTGTTATCCCCCGCGGGGATTTTCATATCGAAATGATCATCCAACATCATTGAATTAATCCTTTTTAAATTTATATTTGCTCTGTAATATTTTATTACATGGAGCTCTCTTCCTGTATCATTTTTTAATATTAAAATAAAATTTTTAATATTAATTAGGATCGGGTTTTTGGAATTTACCTTCCTGCTTTTTCCGCTTGGATTAAAGTATCCGAATTAATATATATAGCATAATAATGATCCACGTATACTGTCTTAATATGTATATTATATATTATATATTGACAGTATTTATTTATTTCTATTATATATATATATATATATATATATATATATATATATATAATAGAAATAAATAAATACTGTAAAAAATACATTTTAAAACTTACAACTTTTTAGTAGTTTTTCCTATATATATATATATATACTAGCAGTATAGCCCGGCATTGCTCGGGTGTGATGAAAGCTTTAAAACTAATCCATGGTCCTAGAGCTCAGACTCTTTGGAAGTTGGCACGAAAAACTAAAAAGCATTAGTTGTTTCCAGTTAAAGCGAAACCGTAGACTGAAAGAAAAATAAATGGATGTAAGTCAAATTTTGATTTCCTGATATCGATATCAAATAAGTTTTTTTTTCGTCGTAAACTGAATTTTGAAGGCTAAATAAGTCCTCTGAGTAAATTATCGATTTTCGATATTTATCGGGGGTACCTCGACACAAAACCTAACTAAGAACACTCGCAGATGCTTATAATACAACTGTGTAAATTTTCAAGAAAATCGGTTCAGCCGTTTCGGAGTCTATAGGTAACGGATACACACACAGACACACACACACAGATAAATTTCCATTCATAAATAAGTTTATATATATATATATATATATATATATATATATTAAAATAGATGACAGAGTCCCAATTTTGCATAAGTAACAACCATTTATCACAGTTAAAGACCATAAGCATAAAGTCACAAACAAGCTACAATACCGATTCAGAAACAACCTACAATACCTTCCAAAAGCTACATAGGTAGAATTAGCAAAATCATTCTTAAAAATGATTCGAAATTCACTAAGAATGCCTTAGACATGAACCAATGTAGATAATAGCCGAGACAATAGACTGGTTTATAAAAATAAAAAAAAAGAAATTGATTGCACTTTGATCCAGTTTGATATTTGTGACTTCTATTCGTCTATAACTGAAAAGCTTTTAACTGCAGCCCTACACTCGGCTAAAAATTAATGCCCCACCAGGACCAAGACATTAATATAATCAAAACAATCTCTAAAACTATCTTATTCTAAGATGGATGCCTGTGAAATAGAAAAACTTCCCTGATTTCCGCACTTCTTTAGAAAAGAAGTGCGGAAATCAGGGAAATTTTTTTTGCGTATGATTTTGCAGAGGCCTGTGATTTAATCGGCCATTTTTGCTATGGAATCTTAGGAATATCTTCGATTTAAATAACACCGGGCTTTACTGAGACGCCGGATAAAATTATCCTCCGTAATACAAGTTCACAACAAATGGACAGGTTTAGAAAAGATATAGTTTAGATTTTCAAAATCCATGATCTAAACATAACTCCCAGCAATAACGCTAAAGTTGTTAACTTTTTAGATGTCACCTTCGATCTGAACAATGGTCTGCATAATCCGTACGCTAAATATTCACATAATCATAAATACATTAATATGGAATCAAATCACTTACGTCGAATCATCAATAACTTACACAAATCAATTCAATTGCGATTAAGTGCTAACTCTAGCAATAAGGAAGATTTTGACAACTACAAAATTAGATTCATTAATGCTTTATAAAATAGTAAACTCAATAATACTAGTTTAGAATGCTCTGTTAAAAACAAAGTAGGCGGGAAAAAGAAGAAACTAAGTAAACGTAACATTATAGGTTTGACCCATCCTTTTGTCGTAATGTCCAAACAAACATTGGAAAATTATTCCTAAATTTAATTCATAAACATTTCTACCATTCGCTCACACTAAAAAAAGATTTTCAACAAAATCAATGTTAAGATCAGTTATAATTGCATTAAGAGTATAGATAGATATATTTCACAACATAATAATATGATATCTAATAAATACTTGGCCCACCTGAAAAATATCAGTTACCCTATTACTAACAATAATGACACCTCAAAAAATAATTGCAACTGCCGAAAAAGTAAACCTACCCATTGAATGGCCAGTGTATGTCAGAAAGTATTGTTTATAGAGCTCGCATCTATTCGTATAATGAAGATTTAAAATTCTATTTTGGAGCAACTAACATGTAAAAACTTCGCTTTCACAACGACATGTTGTCTGTAAACAATCTTTTAGTAAAAATGTCACACTCAATTCTGACTATAATTTCAATTTGAAAATACTATTCTAATTAAAAGAGAAAGAAATTTACTGAAACGAAAATGTATTGAAAGTGCTTTAATTACTATATTATCTACATTAAATTTACGTCCAAGATTTTAAAACTTTTCACATTTTTTGGCAGATCAGGTATCATAATGTGGAATATTTAATAACAAAAGTAATGGAAGCATGAAATAAAAGAAACTAATTGAAATCGGCTAAGCTATATATCCAAAAACATGGTTAAAAAAAAATTAAATTATCAGCATCCTCTCCTCTTCAAACGCATATGTACTCACATCAATGGTAACATCACTTTAGTCCGATGTAGTCATAAAAGAGAAAACACGTCTGACGAAATTTTTCTAAATTTGTCATCGATTTTCCTGAAATTATTCATGATATCTACAAATGTATATATCGTTTTCTCAACGTGGATGACGAATATATTATGCTCTCATTACGATTGAGCTCTCTAGAAAGGAAAATTTAAATAAAAACAGTTACCACTCTTGCGATTTATGCATAACTTTTCAGCAAAGAATTGAGTTCTTTCGGTGACTGGCGTGTGTATACACCGCTTATATATAACACGCAAATTTTTCCCTTCTCTGATGAGTTAGCAACTCCTACTGACACTAAATTGGTCGTGTTTCGATCTCGGTCAGAAGCAAGCGATGTCTAGCCACACTGATGAGCTGTGATACTGCGAAACACACACACACACACACACACACACACACACACACACACACACACACACACACACACACACATATATATATGTAAACATGTTACAGAAATTAACGAAATTTAACGAAACTTGGTTATAAGCAACCGACAATTTGTAATGAATTATTTTGAACATTATTTTTACCGATACTCGTATTTAAGTAGATATTCTGTTTTTAATTAAACAGTATTTTATATTTATATCTACCGGCCTGATTATTTCACGATATATATATATATATATATATATAGTCATTTGCAGACAGATCTGTTTCGCTGTATCACTGTACGGTTAGAGATACAATTGGTTTTATCAATTTTTAGGATTGAAACCCGACCGAATTGACATCAGTCGGAGATTATACCTCTGAGCTATGGGATCGGTAGAAGAAGGCCGACTTGTGATATACCATGTAAACATACGCCAGTAGCTGAAAGTTTTCTAATTCATTACTGAATGAACGATGCGTATATATATATATATATATATATATATATATATATATATATATATATATATATATATACAAATGAATAAGGAACGAAGAAAATATTAACAACGTTCAAAACATTAATTTAAAACAGTGCTCAATATAGAAATAGAGCTATGTTCTAAAGTATAATTTATAATATATATATATATATCTATATATATATATATGTGTGTGTGTGTGTGTGTGTGTGTGTGTGTGTGTGTGTAATCACGTGTAAATCTGATTTAATGCTAACCGTTTGATTTTCTTTAGTCACCTTCCCGGAGAATCTCAAGGAGGCCAAGGTTTACCTCTTGCCACAAAATATCTGCGCAAAGTATTACAAGAACGCTGATGAATCCAATCTGTGCGCAAATCACAAGAATCCAAATCAGCCAGGATGTTACGTAAGTGAATGAATTTTATTCAATCAATGATACTAGCCATTCCGCATATTCCTTAGTTGACTAATTAGTTACTAATAAATAATGGACTATTACGTTTTGAGCGCAGGGGACGACAAAAGACATATCAGAGAAGCTGTTTATTTTTCATGGCTCCTGGCCATATCACGTTAAAAACACCTTTTCTGTACGATAACTGAAATTAAGCAACTTCAAACTTGGTAAAAAGTACTTAGATGAGTAACCACTTAGGACTATATCAGGTGCTGTAAGCTTTGATGTGCGGGTGGTGTAATGGATAATGGCTTAGAATTGTTAATCAGATAGGCAAGTTTCAAATTCTCATTGTGTTCTTTATATTCACTTACGCGCAAATGGGGTGTGTATGAATCTTTTTTCTTCCCCAGCTACGGGTTAATTAGTAAGATTTGTATCAATCAGTCACTTCCTAAAAATTCTTACAATCGAAAAATACTTTTGACTTTAAATAACCTGCAAAGTATTGATAAACACTAGAAAACGTATCAAGAAATCAAGCTGTAATTATTTTTTATAATTTTATCATAAACAAGGCAGTCAAGCCACTAAGAAACGTGAGGTACTGAGTATGAAAGGATAAGAAACATTTTAAAGGAGTAAGAACAATAGAAGAAGCGCTATCAAGAAGACGGTAGATAAACATTGATATTATATTTGAACTTTTGAAGATCAAAGCGTGCAGCCGGGTGAGTGCGAAAACAGTAACTGTTATCATAAAACCCGCAGTCACATCTAACCATGTCAACAGTAAAATGATGAGACCCTTGCGCCAATCTAGTACTGCGTTTAAATCCATAACTTCTATCTCTAGTTCAACAATCAACCCCCACAAAAAAAAAAAAAAAAAAAATGCGTAATTTCATATGTGATAACTTAATATATATACATATATATATATTTGCAACAAACGCAATGCAGGAAAGTGTATCGGTGAAACTAGTACATATTTCTGTATTTGTTGTAATAACCACACAAAAGAAAATAATCAGAAATAACATCAATTTCACTCTAGCTGTTATTTCAGACAACCAGACTATAGGATCGATAATGTTAGAGGCACCCTTTGAGTTTCCTCATTTAACTGCTAAACCAATTTGAGTGCGAGTAATAATAAATTTCAATATCAGTGCCATACGTGATACACGCTTGGGCGATCATGTCTCGAAAGAGACATGACTGACTGGGCAGAAGATTATCCCGCAGTAGTTTGCCATTGCTTTCTGCGGTAGACTGGTTGCCGACCAAGGCTATAGAACCCAATCTGTCCGGCTATAACTGGAAGGAATAGACGGATTAATACCTTTCCCAAGGGTATTTGAGCGTAAGTGAATACAATGGATTCAACTGGAATTCGAACTCGGCTCCCCGGTTTCTCGTTCCGAGCCAATATCCACTGTACCACAACGCACATCCTGAATTTCAATATACGAGGTTTAAATAGAAATTTAAGCATGCATAACGAAAATGAAAATAAAAAAATAATTCCTAAAACTTATTAAAAAAATACTCTTATATTAAAATAATACTCATATATAAAAACTATAAGTAAAAATAAAAATAAATTTAAGGGTATAAAGTCTTTAACGGAAAATTCTAGAGTTTTTACCAAATCAAACTTTTAAGTTTAATTTCAATTTTGTTATGGAATCCTACACCTATTTTTATGTCTACATTTAAAAATTACTAATTTTTATGAATTATTGCTATATTTTGTCTTTATTATTGGTATCTGAATTATTATTATTTATTATTATTATTATTACTTTAAGGTTTTTAAATATTAGTTTCTTTATTATCATGTTATTATTACTACCAATAAGTTTTACGTAATAATATAATAGTATTATTATTACGGTTAGAATTAATAAGAAAAAATCCATTTTTTCTAGCGAAAATTCAACCCCTAATTTTAATTTTTAATGTCATGTATCTTAATATAGACAACTAAAAATCCAAGTCAAGAAAATCCATAACTACTGTCATTGTAAATGTACGCCAAGGCTGTCTTGTCATCTAGATATAATACAGACGCTAATATCTAACATTGTTAAGTTAACCTCCTCTCTCCTATTTTTTCTTCTCTTTTCCTTTTTCTTTGTTCTTCTTTCTTTTTTTACTTGACTCTTTTTATCTGGAAAATTTTAACCCATTGATTGTTGTATGAATTTAGTCTGAGGAGCGGTCTATAAGAGTGCCACGAAATATAAAATTTTTTATGGATTTATAAAAAATCTAACTTATATATATATATATATATATATTTGATCGATATTCGTATTTAAGTAGATATTCTGTTTATAATCAAAGAGTATATATATTTATTTGTACTGGACTGATTATTTACGATAATTTTCTGTTACGAAAAAAAGTATATATTCTATCTTCTTGAATCCTGTTCATATATATATATATATATATATAAATCACCTGAAGAAGAAGCAACCCAGATACATGGCTAGCTTCGAAACGCGAAAATTTTTGTGTAGTGATACTATACTATGAATTTAGAAACCATTGTAACAACTATTACAGTACACTATATATATAGTTACTAGTGTTCATCCAATGCAAAGCTCAAGAGCCGCTTAAGGTAGAATATTATAGAATGAGAGTTGTTGAATGAGCGTGAGGGGAGGAGGTAAGAACTGTAGTTTTATGAGGTTATGTAGTAAAGATAATGGTTGACCTTAGACTTGAAGAGATTAAGATAGTAGTGATTGCGATGGAGAAATTCTTTGGAAGAAAATCTCCGGGTGGAACTTGGTTCTTACTCATTGGATACAAAAGAAATAGTTCGTCCCACCTTGTTTGGGGTGAAATGATTAAAAAGAATTACTGTGTTGTGTTTCTACCGGAAAACACATACGTTTAGCTTTATATATTAAACGTTTGTTTATGTTTTGCTTTGTTTGTTTTATTTTTCAGGGTGACAGCGGTGGCCCACTGGTCTGCCGCAATAAGTACGGATATTGGGAGTTGATTGGATTATTCAGTTATGGAAAAAGAAACTGTGCTGGCCATGTCTCAAGTCCACAAGTATTTGCTAACGTGTTTTATTTACGGAATTGGATATTCAACCAAATGGCATTTTAAGAAAATTATCAATCGTTTATTCATCTACTAATTTTCGTATTTAGAGGAACAAAAATATTTACTACAGAATAACATTAACGGGGGTGGGGGGGTTCTACTCTTTTCAGTTTTTTTTTTTTAAGAAATCAGCACCGCATTTGTCTATAGATAAAAATATTTATTCAAGAATAATTTGTAATTGTAAAACTTTTCTTAAGGGAGGTAATATCAATGCAGAAAGTTTAATGAGATGAACAGAAGTAACTTCGTTAACAGACAACGTTAGTTCGTAAATATTTTTTAAAGAACAATAATTAAAAATCAAATTCAACTAAATAACTACACGGAAACTGAGGCTAACAATAAAATAACTAGGAAACATAACGAAGAAAGAATACCTAAAGAATTTAACACTCACAGGGACATAACGATAGCAAGAGGAACACGGAGAATGGTGAGTTTGGGTAAAATGATGATAGAAAAAAACCGAGAGGTTTAGTAACGGGTCAAAACTTCAAGCAACAAAGGACAGAAAGTTATGGAGAGCTACAATCGCCCACGTCCTGTCAGAACATTCCTTCCCCCACCTCCCAAAAAATGAAAGGCAAGCATATGATGAAATATAACTATGTCACTGACGACTTCGGGTACGAGCAAAGATTTATTTTAAACCAATTTCTAAAAAAGGTGCATGAAAAAAGAAAACATGTTATTAAATACAATATACGTTGAGGTGTAATGGATATCGACTCGGAATGAGAAATCGGAGAGCCGAGTTCGCATTCCACTGGAATTTGTTGCGCAAATACCCTTACGCGCAAATACCCTTGGAAAAGGTATGAATCCATCTCGTCTTCTTTGTTATAGGTTTAAAAGCAGATTGGGTTCTATAGCCTTAGTTGGCAACCAGTCTACCGCAATAAGAAATGGCAACCTACTGCAGAAAAATCTTCTGCCTAGTCAGTTATGGATCGAAAGAGATATGATCGCTCAAACGTGTATCACGTACGGCACTTAACTGACTGATCTAGATAAAAGTATTGAATAGCAGTACAAATTGGGTTCTATAGCCTTAGCTGCCAACCAGTCTACATTATAAAGAAATGGCAGCCTACTGCGGGAAAATCATCTGCTTAGTCAGAAGCCTATCACATATGACACTTAAATGACTGACTGATACATATACACTTCAAGTAGAAACCAACAGATAAAGAAGTGGAGATCCCTGATCGTCTACGTCCAGAAGGATTTGGTATGTACGTAGATGATTAAATTAGAAAATTACATGATGTATTATGTGTAACTGAATAAAAAAAATGAAAAAGTTCTCTATTAAGTGTTTGATTCATAAATAAAGACTTTTATTTATGGTTTTAATGATGGAGTTCTTCTAAAATATGAAAATGCGGAGAAATACAAGCGCCTGTTAGAATTTTATACCGGAAAGCACTAAAGATGCATGGATTGCTTTTATTATTCGCTGTATGCCTGAAAAATGTAGCCGATCATGACTCTCTTTATCCTTAACCACCCCAAACAGTCATGGCTCTCCACAAAATTATGTCCTTTAATGCTCATTTTCATATCATTTTGTCGTACAATTAGTCATTGTTCATGTGGTATAAGGTTTTTTATACCATATATGCAATATAGTATTAAAAGCTAGACAGATAGGAAATGAACATAAATAAATAATGGACATGGACAGATAGATAGATAGATAGATAGATATGAACAGACTGAGATAGATAGATAGATAGATTGATAGATAGATAGATAGATAGATAGATAGATAGATAAGAAACAGAAATATAAATGAGCAGGGATACATAATAAAAACAAATAGATAATGAACAGATATATAAGGAATTGAGATAGATATCAAATAAACATATAATAGAAAGAGATATTTATCTAAACACCGCTCAAATGTGGCACAAGTCATTAGAAACCTAGTGAGGATCGAACTCATTAGTCAGTTGTAATAGATTCTAGCAAGTCAAGCTTGCTAACCATTACACCACACCGACGTGCCAAGATAGATAGATAGATAATGATATATAGATAGATGGATTGATAATGAACAGGGATAGATGAATAGATAATTGACAGAGATATATAGATAGACAGATAATAATCGGGGATAGACGGATAGATACTTATCAGGAATAGATGGATAATAAACAGAGTTAGATAAGGGTGATGAATAAGAATGAATCAAAGATACTTTTTTATTTGTTCTCAATAATCCTGTGACGAGAACAGCAAACAATAGTAATTCACGTTAAATAATATTTAATGAAAGAGACTTATTGACAAATGCGGAACTTCCGGATAAAATCGAATCTTTCCACCATTTTGAAGCCATCCGTATAACAGAGGTTGGAGATTTTGTTGAAATAGAATGAATTTAAAACTGGTGATTTATTTAACTTTTTGAAACGTTTTCATAATGTACTACGGTGATTTACTGCATATCTATCACATACAATTAAATAAATATTGTTGAACAATTCCGGTGTAATTTTGAAATAAAAAAAGATAAAAAAATTATTCGCTGTTTACTAATCGTCAATAAACGGAATTGAATGTCCAACATCCATTTCCGTTTACTTTTATCTTCATTTGAATTGACAATAAAATATATGATCGTGTATCTCAATGACATCTTTTTGTTTTTATTATTTATTTTTGAAATACCGAGAAAAAAATGAATAAATGATTATTGAAGCGTCGAAAAAATATGGTAGGAAACTTTTTTTGAGTTTTTTGGAAAAATTTACTATTGTTAATTTGTACTCATAATCCAAACTCCCATTTTGATATCTATTTACTAAAAGTTATTTTAATGGATGCCCATATTTAAGTAACGTTGAAGTAATAAAACCTGTAAGATAAAAATCAATTATATCTTTAGAAATTACATCTATCTATCTATCTATCTATCTATCTATCTATCTATCTATCTATCTATCTATCTATCTATCTATCTATCTATCACACAAGTCTATTCTTATCTATCTACCTATCCATCTATCACAAGTCTATTCATATCTATCTATCTATCTATCTATCTATCTATCTATCTATCTCATTCTAATCATATCTATCTATCTATCTATCTATCTATCTATCTATCTAGCAATCTATCTATCTATCTATCTCAACCTGTTCATATCTATCTATCTATCTATCTATCTATCTATCTATCTATCACACAAGTCTATTCTTATCTATCTACCTATCCATCTATCACAAGTCTATTCATATCTATCTATCTATTTATCACAAGTCTATTCATATCTATCTATCTATCTATCTATCTATCTATCTATCTATCTATCTCATTCTAATCATATCTATCTATCTATCTATCTATCTATCTATCTATCTATCTATCTATCAACGGTGATGAAAAGTGCCTGTAGCCGAGATGCCAGGTTAGGACTAATAACATTGTAGATTTTTCTTTGTATTTCACAAAAGAGTGGGACTTTGTTGCCAGTCTGGTTGCTCGAATCTACAACTGCATAGCAGAAGTACCAGACCCTATGTGGCAGCAATATTCAATGCATGAACGAATGGTAGAGTTATAAATATGTAAGAAAGATTTTGGCGAGAAAGATTGTAAAAGTAAACCAACTTTCCTAGCAATGGTTTTAATACATTCATTCTATTTCATGCCAGCGGAAATGTTTGCCTGAGAAAGAGCGACGAGTTACTAATCAAAAGGTTAGTGTCATGTTAAGCGTATGGTGACAGAACAAAGAAAAAACGACAGAGGTTAAAAAAAAATACAATTATATTAACGGAAAATATAAAACAAATGGTAAATTGGTGTAAATGTCTATCGTTGAAAGAAAGAGATAGATAGACTCATAAAAGTCGTCTGCGAAGGTATAGGTAGCACAAGGGCGTTGAGTCGTGACTTACAGCGGCGTTGTGGTACAGTGCATATCGGCTCGGAACGAGAAATCGGGGAGCCGGGTTCAAATTCCAGTTGAATTACGTCCACATTACACCCTCGCTTGTCTCTAAGATAATCTCAAAACTTGACCCCCACAAAGCGAGCGGAGGGGACGGAATCCCAATCATAGTCTTAAAGAAATGTGCCCCTGAACTCTCCTCTGTCCTTTCTAAGCTCTAAAACTTCTGCCTCTGCTTCCTGCTTTCCTGCCTGTTGAAAATATTCCTCTGTAGTTCCTATATTCAAAAACTCTGGAGAACCCTCGGACCCCGCAGATTACCGTCCTATCAGCCTTCTTCCGATCTTTGGCAAAGTGTTCGAGGCCCTTATCAACGCCGAGCTCGTTCAGCACCTCACAGAACACAGGCTCCTCTCGGACAAGCAGTATGGTTTCCGCTTCACCAGGTCTACCGCCGATATGCTAACGACCATCACAGAGTATATATACCAGGCACTCGACAGGAATGGCGAAGCCCGAACCGTCGCCTTGGATATCTCTAAAGCGTTCGACAGAGTTTGGCATGCTGGCCTTCTATGCAAACTGCGGAGCTATGGTATAGCTGGACAATTGTTTGAACAAATCCAGTCATTCCTATCTAACCGCACATAGAAAGTGGTATTAAACGGACATGACTCCCAGAGCTACCATACGAACGCGGGTGTCCCTCAAGGCTCTATCCTAGGTCCTACGCTCTTTCTGATCTACATTAATGATCTCCCCGATACCATAATATACCAAGTAGGTATGTACGCCAATGACACCACAGTTTACTCCCGCCTCGATCAAAAATCTGGTGTGGGCGACAAAGCTAACCTTGCAGCCGAGCTTGGAAAGGACCTCCAATCCGTAGTGAACTGGGGTAAGAAATGGCTAGTAAATTTTAATGCTTCTAAAACAAAGCTACTATCAATTAACCATCATAGACAACCGCACCTATCTCCCATTAGTATGGACCAGGCTTGCCTCCCAGAGAGTAAAACACTGCACCTCCTTGGTCTCACATTTTCAGCGGACCTCAAGTGGAATGACTATATCGAATCCATTGCTAAATCCGCTGCTATGAAAGTCGGTTTTTTCCGTCTGAATCTATCCTGCACATTTATAAATCTACCATCCGCCCGTGCATTGAATACTGTTGCTATATCTGGTCGGGTGCCCCTGCTATTCTCCTTGGGCTTCTCGACAAGATACAGCGGAGTGTCCGTCATGTGATCGATACTGACTTGGCAGACCGCCTGCAGTCTCTCTCTCACCGGCGCGACGTGGCTTCCCTGTGTCTCTTCTATAAATATTCCCATGGCTTCTGCTCCGATGAACTTAGATCACTGGTGCTTCCTAGGTTCGAATTTGCACGAGATACTAGATTAGCAACTAGATCCCACCCTTTTACAGTGAAACCGATAAAATGCAACCGCAACTTCTTCTCCAACAGTTTCTTTTCTCGTACTTCCCGACTGTGGAATTCGCTTCCACATGACTGCTTCCCCGACGGCTACAATCTTCAGGAGTTTAAATGTAAGGTCAATAGACACCTCCTAACACACTAACACGCTTCCACCCTTTCAAACGCTCTTCTCATCCTCCCAACTACCTATCAACCCCCTTCTGACATTTCCTATATCTAGCCACTCTTTTTATTTACTTTCCCCTATGTAGCCCCAAGCGCAATAGTAGCAGTGGAATGCCTTGCTTGGGGTGAAACGATTAAAAAAAATTCATTGCATTAAATTACGCGCAAATACCCTTGGAAAGGTATTAATCCGTCTCTTCCTTCCAGTTATGGGTTAAATAACAGGACAGATTGGGTTCTGTAGCCTTGGCTGGCAACCAATCTACCACAGAAAGCAATGGCAACCTACTGCGGGATAATCTTCTGCCCAGTCAGTCATGTCTCTTTCGAGACATGATCGCCCAAGCGTTTACCACGTATGGCACTTAACTGGCTGACTGATTTGGAGATGGAAGGTCGCGTCCCGACAAGCGATGTGAATCCATGGCTGGTGTACCGACTAACTGCCGAAGAATTCCATTTGATGAGTTTTATATCCTTTTCTTAGGTTCGGATCGGCTTCAATTCTTATTTTATTTCTTTGGGAGAAATTTCTCTTTAAGTGTGTAAATAAATCGGAAGCTATGTGCGGAGCTTATGCGCAGTTATCGAAGTTTTTAATTCAGTCTTCGGTTTCGGAGTGTTTACATCCGGCCAGTGGTGGAAATTTGTGTAACATAAATCAGAAGAATTGGTTTTAGGAAGATTATAACGTTATTATCTTCAAAATGGTTCTATCAGACGATTAAATAAGAGCAATTTCATTTTAGAGGCACTAAACTATTCTTTGCTCTAGTTAACAACTTATTTTTTTCACGAATGGAAGAGCACAATGATACAACTCTTTTTCGTACCAGACAATTTTTATTAATCGCTTCACCCCAAGCTTCACCTGATGCGCAGGAGGCTACATAAAGGAGTAAATGTTTAGGCAGAAGAAAAATGAAGCGAAAGACAAAACAGTTACAGAGGGTGTCAGAGAAAGGGCAAGAGAAGGATGGGAATAAAGGTGTGGTGACAGTTGCGAAGTTAGAGTGAGAAAGGAAAGTGATGTAGAAAGGACGAAGGAAGGACTGGAGTCAAGTGGACAAGAGATTGGAATTGACATTGCATTTAAATTCCTGGAGGTTGTAGCCGTCAGGAAAGCAAGTATACGGAAGGAATTCCACAGGCGGGAAGTGCGAGAAAAAATCTGATAGAGTTAGAATCGTCGGCTGCATTTAGTAGATTTAACTGTAAAAGAGTGGGACCTTATTACCAGTCTGGTTGCTCGAGTAAATTCCTATAGAGGGGTACCAGTGACCTTAGAAGCAGACGCCATGAAAATATTTGTAGAAGATACAGAGAGAAGTCACATGGTGAGAAAGTGGCTTGAGTCGAGCTGCCAGGTCTGGATTGATCACATTACAGATTCTCCATTGGAGCCTGTCGAGAAACCTGAAATGAACAGCAGAGGTGCCTGACCAGATATGACAACAGTATTCTATGCACATTTTGTCAGAATGCAAAATAGAAATTCGATTATTGTAGAGAACTTTCACTGTTATACGACAAATATTGAGCTCTGTCGTTTCGAGTCATCGTAACAAAATAGAAGGCTCCTCGGATTCTCTTTGCAATAATAATAAAAATTCTAAGAAGTACAAAATTAAATACAATTAAAGCTAATCATCCAGATATCGTGATCAAAGACCACAAAAACAATATGTTTTTTGTATGGCAGTTACTGTAGACTGTGGTGTATCATTAAAGATCTTTAAAAAACTATTAAAATACAAATATCTTGAAGTGGAAATATAGAAAATGTGGCGCATGAGGACATCAATAAATTAAGTTGTAGTTGGAGCCCTCGGATCGAGTGAAAAAGGTTTTGATAGACTTATTGAAGATATCTTTGGCAAGATCTTTCTTAAAGAAAGAAGTTTTCTCATACCTAACGAAGGGTTTTTATCTATGTCAAATATGTGTGCCCTTAGTGTTTTTTATTTTTATTTTACAGAAATGTTCAATGAAAATGCCATAATACCATTTCTAACTTTAGATCTCTACTTAGGACCCAGAAAGAAATGAGTATACAACAAAAATACTATTACTACTACTACTGTTTCAGTCTCTGATTTTAACTGACTGACATTGTTACTATTTATTGGTAAATTAAAATCGGATACGATAAATATCCCATTCGATTCCATGGCTTTGTTTGTCAGTTGCCTGGTCTTAACCAGATACGAGTTTCCCCTTGAGACTGCGCATTTCATGAGCAGGGACGTTGTTCGTTTTAAAATCTTTCTTTATCAAAATAGCATTATGATTTAGTCCGCTATCGACGAAAGATATTTATCTGCACGCTCACACAAACCTAACATGGTGCACTGTTGATGCAATGAGAGAGGGAAAAACGTCTGGATTTTATTTAAGTGTTTTAACAGAGGATGAAAAATGTAACACCGAAATCGAACGCATTCAAAAAAATAAAAAGGATACAAAGTAGACACAACAGAAATATGACTCTACAGAAGGATTCTGAGAATTCCATCGACAGTAAGCAAACAAGAAAACCTTAAAGAAAACCGTAACGAAAAAAATCACTGATCCTCAGAATCAGAAAAAAAGAACTGAAACTTCTTAGCCACACGATGAGGAAGAAAGGATTGAAAACTTCAACACTCACAGAATATATCGACGGAAAAATAGATAGGGAAATGGCGCCGGTTACTGACTTGACAAACTTGTCTGAATAAGTGGCTTGACAAAGGGAAAAGCGCTGCTCAGAGTAGTTAGTTATGGGAATTCATGATCGCGAATGTCCTAAAAAAACGCTGAACATAAAAAGAATACTTTAACGTAAGCAGGCGTGTCTTTGTTCTCTCTGTGTTCACTTTTATGAAGAACCAGAAAATCTTCAAATAAATCATAAAAAAATGAATATTTCTTTTTAATTAATACTTTAAATATGCCAGGGAAATTGAAATAACAATCGGCCTGTTGCTAAAATTATTTTCTTTTATTTTACCAGTTTTTGACAATCATTACTGAATTACTGAAGAAGCTTTCATTGTGTTGTTTAAAAAAGCATCAACAGCAGATATGACATTATTATCGTTTTTTCATGTTGGTGGAACAGATGACACAGAGATGTGGCAAAATAAGGAGAATAGGAAGAGTAATCAACCAGTTCAAAGCCATAATTATGCACAGTAGCCATTGAGATCAAGGACTTAAGTGTTGGAGCATTATCCTGATAAAACAAAACCCTTTCGTCAGTTTTCCAGTGCATTTGGTTTTGATAGCATTCAAGCAAATTGGCATAGTACTCCTCATTGATGTTGTTGCCTGTCTGAAAATAGTCAGTAAACACAATACCATTTGTATTAAAAAACTGAGGCCGTCATCTTCCTTGCATATGAAACGACTTTGGCTTGAAGCGGATGAGGTAGGATGTTTTCAATGCATAGATTAGCTCCTTGTCTCAGGTTCAAAGTGAAGAACCCAACATTCATCTTGGTTTAGAAAACGCTCAAGAAAACTAGTTGGCCCTGCACAAACTATGTCAGATTTCTAGTGATCAGCCTGGTGCGCTTTTGATTATGTGTCAGAAGACGTTATGCAAATTTTATTTTGCAGAATGTTTTCAACTATCTCACAGAATATGATAATGACATTGGCTATTTTATTTATAATCAATCACCTGTCATCCATCACTATGTGGTGAACACGATCTATGTCTTCCTCGGTGATGGTAGCTGCAGGACGTCCAGAATTTGGATCATCTTCAAGCCTATAGCTTCCACTCCTAAATTCAGATGCTCACTTTTGTACTGTTGATAAAACTGGCGCGTCATTCACTTATGTAAAAAAGATGTCAGAATTAATGACCTTGGGAGCTAAATATATTTTCTTCGGGTAATTGATAACACCATGAAACGAGATTTGGTCCATTTACAAGAAAAGTCTTCTTTGAACCGTTAGATGTTAGTTTACCTGGAAATAAACAATGCAGTTATTAATAAGAAGAGCTGAAATTAATGCATGCGAGATTTCACAGTTCTAGCATCACTTCTTCATAGTCAACCTACAAGTGTCATTCAAAAAGTACTAAGTCTCACCCAGAAGGAGTTGAAGCTCAGTTTGGTGAGTAAGGAGATGGGTAGCAATTCATAGCCACAGTTGGGTGTTTCAGCTACTGTAACCGAAACAGTGAGAAAAGACACGTTAACCTGGAGCAACAGCACACCATCCCTCAATTTATCTCGACTTGATTGCTTCCTTCAGTTGTCTTAATTCTCATACATAGTACTGTTCATTAATAGTTTCTCTCCTTTTATCATGATTACGCCTTCCGAATCTCACGAAACTGAAGCGATCACCTTGCCAACAGACACTGCCGGCTTGAACTTCTTTGTGGGTGGAGGACCAGATTGTTTCCACGGTTTCTTTTGAATCTTTGTTTCAAGATCGAAGTGGTGAACCTAGGTTTCATATTGAGTAATCTGCTGAGGAAATTCTCAGGGACAACCTGGAAGCAAGTCAGATATGTCATGGAAATGTCAACGCTTTTTAGCTTCTGCTCTGGTGTCAGCATTTTTGGGACCCATCATACCGAGAGATTACTCATCCCCAAGGTCTCAGGTAAAACAGTACGGACTGAGCCAGAAATAATGCTTATGAACTTAGGTTTCTGCTGAAGAGTGAGACGTCTTCCCGAACGCCCCCGGAGTGATCCCCCTAATAAGAAATACCGGAGGAAATCTTAAAGTATGGGATCGCTTTGCGGGAGGCAAAAGAAGCATTCTCGAAATTGTTGTCTACTCAGCATACGAAGACCAGCATGTCTGGGGTGTTTCCTTGTTGGTTAAACGTATCCTAAGTGCGAGGGTGGACCTTGTCCAGGTCAGCGCGGTTGATCATGGCCGATAATGCGATGAATTGTAATTCGTTTCGGATCGTTTTCGGTTTATGTGCCCATTGACCGAGAGTCATTAACAGTATGATTTGATTGACTGGCAAGGCTTCGCCGAAAGGTAGAATTTTTGTACGAGCTTAAGTGCTCGGAGTTCCCACTTAAATGGCTTTGTACCGCATCTATTTCGGGCATCCGCCCATGTGGAGAGGTGGTTGATATCTTCAGAGCGTCATTCACAGTCAGTCGTTCACTTTGTCGGACTCTCTGCCTTCTGGCGGGGAGGAACCCAAACGAGGCTCCGCCGAAGGATAGAGTCTCGTCTGGATAAAGGAGAAAAGAATTTTTGTCCGAGCTTACGAACTCTGTTTTACGCACATTAATCTAGCTCAGGCTTCTCCCCACGTTGGGAGACTAAATAATTCGAAGTGTCATTGACGATTATTATCTCTGCGACTCTAACGACTTAACATCTCCTCTTTTCTACTATTTGTTGTTCTATCTTCTGGTGTTTGTCTTATTTGTGTTAATATCCATTAACACTAATATTGTGCTGTAGATAGCCATCACACATCATCTGGGTATCTTTTTGCTATCTCGTTGATAAAATATATACAAAATCAACAGCCTGTATCAAATGAAATATGGACCACTACAGGAGCCAGTATCTTCAAGTGCATATTAGATATTTAATATGCGCATATATATATATATATATATATATATATATATATATATATATATATATATAATTAGATGAATCATTCCACTTTATTCATTTAATTTGGTGGCATTTATTTTTATTTTTAGTTGAATTGTATTTTTTTTTTAATCTCCTTATATAACCAAGTAAATTAACCACACTTCACTGCCTGATAATGGTGTAATAAAAACTGAAAATTTATAGCTATTGAACTGCAGTATGCTATTATTATTATTATTATTATTATTATTATTATTATTATCATAACTATATATCTATCCTCTACTTTTGTATTGAGCACTTTTAAAAGTAAATATTTAACTGTGCAATATACATCCATTAGTATTAACCACTTATATATCAGTCAAGTGCCATACGTGATACACGCTTGGGTGATCATGTTTCGAAATTGACATGACTGACTGGGCAAAAGATTATCCCGCAGTAGGTTGCCATTACTTTCTGCGGTAGACTGGTTGCCAGCCAAGGCTATAGAACCCAATCTGTCCTGCTAGTTAACCCATAACTGGAGGAAAGAGATGGATAATACCTTTCCCAAGGGTAGTTGCGCGTTAGTGAATGCAAGGAATTCAACTGGAATTCGAACTCGACTTCCAATTTCTCGTTCCAAGCCGATATCCACTGCACCGCAACGCACATCCAGTTAGTTAAGTGCCATACGTGATACACGCTCTGGGCAATCATGTCTCTTTCGAGACATGACTGACTAGGCAGAAAATTATCCCGCAGTAGTTTGCCTTTTTTCTGCATTATTATTTAACCCATAACTGGAGAGAAGAGACGGATTAATACCCTTTGCCAAGGATATTTGTGCGTATATCACATACCTTTTGGCGTAGCCTCTTTCCTAGTAACCGTAGAAAGAACGCATTGGTTCTTGAAAATGACCGAGATGGTCGAAAGTAAATGAAAAAAAAAACAAAAAACAATAATACAATATTAACTTGGGACAGTTTATCATGACCACAATACTCAACACCTTAACAGAAAATCGGAAAAATACAATTAAAAATAAAAGATAGTTCTTGCCGGTTATTTAATCAAATTTATATATATTAAAGAACACAGATATGTTGCATCGATTAACTCACCTGTCACCTGTAGGACTAGAGTGCCATCAGAAAACGCCTTGATAAGCAGCATAAGGGTCATAGTGACATTAGACAGCTAGTCACACAAAATATTAAAATATTTGCACAATAAAATAATAAAAAGAGACTTATGATCCTTGAAGCAATACTCATACAACAATAATAGAAAAATGATTGAAAAAGACCTCCAATCCATATTGGACTGGGGTAAGAAATGGCTAGTAAAATTTAATGCTTCTAAAACGAAGCTACTCTCAATTAACCATCATCGACAATCTCACCTACCTCCCATTAGCATGGACCAGGCTTGCCTCCCAGAGAGTAAAACACTACGCCTCCTTGGTCTCACACTTTCAGCGGACCTCAAATGGAATGACTATATGGAATCCATTGCTAAATCCGCTGCTATGAAAGTTGGTTCTCTGTGTAGGGCCCGGAAGTTTTTTCCGTCTAAATCTATCCTGCACATATATAAATCTACCATCCGCTCGTGCATTGAAGACTGCTGCCATATCTGGTCGGGTGCCCCTACTATTCTCGGGCTTCTCGATAAGGTTCAGAGGAGGGTCTGTAATGTGATAGATACCGACTTGGCAGACTGCCTGCAGTCTCTCTCCCACCAGCGCGACGTGGCTTCCCTGTGTCTCTTCTATAAATACTTTCACGGCTTCTGCTCCGATGAACTTAGATCACTGGTGCCCCCTAAATACGAATTTGCACGAGATACTAGATTAGCAACTAGATACCACCCTTTTACAGTGAAACCGATAAAATGCAACCGCAACTTCTACTCCAACAGTTTCTTTCCTCGCACTTCCCGACTGTGGAATTCCCTTCCACATGATTGCTTCCCTGACGGCTACAATCTCCAGGAGTTTAAATGTAAGTCAATAGACACCTCCTAACACACTAACCTGCTCCCATTCTATCAAACACTCTTCCCATCTGCCCAACCCTCATCCTCGCTATCCTTACTCATCTGTCACCTTCCTCCTGACATTCCCTATGTCTAACCACTCCTTCTCTTTACCTTCCCCTATGTAGCCCCATGCGCAATAGTGGCAGTGGCATGCCTTGCTTGGGGTGAGATGATTAAAAAAAATAAATAAATAAAATAAAATAAAAACCAGCTATAAGTAAAAACAATTAAAATTTAAGAACCCGCACACTCAAATTTGTACCACTCCCCCCCCACACACACATCACACTACTTGCCTACGTTACCACACTCTTTACCCACTCCACAAAACTTACTAGCTTTCCGAAACCATTTATCTCTATCTACCCTGATGATGACTAAAGAAAGTCGAAAGATTGGACCATATTTCTTTCAAAATGAACTTTGAGCAATTTCTGACGGAATTTCTTATTTATCTAACAAGGAATATTCGCAATTTGAAAAAGACGATCAATAAAATTAATCGACACAAAATGTCTGTTATCTTTGATAATATTTGCCTAAAGTAACATTTTCTGCCTCGATACACAGAATACATATATGTGTGCAAGTTAAATATGTGAACTGAAATCCGACAAGATGAATAGAATAAGTAAAAAACAGGTAGGAAAACGTGCCTTTAATCTGACGTGTTTCACTTTAATAAGCCTCTTCAGAGATTTGTTAAGACAAATGATTTATTTTTATTTTTTTGTTAATGTTTAAAATTAAAAAACAGTATGTTGATTGAGGTTTGATTTCATTAGTCAGATACGTGCCACGTGTAATAAAGCAATAGATGATCTTTTTTAGATGTAGGAAAATCTATGCCTGTTTATATGTGTGTGTGTGTGCTACATGTAATAAAAGCAATAGATGCTTATTTTAAATGTAAGTGTATGTATGCAAAAATAATGCATGAGTCAAGCTTATTTAAACTATAGACGAATTAAGTGTGTTTATATGTCGGTAACGTTAGTATGCGTGTGAATGACAAAACAAAATACACTTCCGTTCAAAATTGTAGCGAAATAGTGTATGCCAGTATCATGTGTGTGTGTGTGTCTGTCTGTGTGTTATTGGCAACAATCCTTGTTTAATACAGGTTTCATTGAACAGGTCTGATAAAGTACTTTTGCTTTGTGTTTTTTTTATTATATTTGTGTTTGTATTTTCTCTTCTTTTCTGTATTTAATGAATGCAATTAGCGAAAGGTTTTATGGTTCCGAGCACTTTCGGCCGAGCTTTTATCTATTTTCAAGGTTTCTTTTTTGTGTGTGTGTTGCCACGATAATAAATATTGTGTGTTATTGAAGGCAGTATGAGAGATACTGAAATATAAATTAAATGAACATTAAAAATAAATTATATATATATATATATATATATATATATATATATATGCGCGTGTGTGTGTGTGTGTATTTGCGCGCGCGTGTGTATGTATTTTGATTTTTATACATTTATTTTAATTCCTTATTATATATATATATATATATATATATATATATATATATATATATGATCCAAAAAATATCTCGTGATTTTTGTTAAAATCCAAAGAAGATTCAGCAATATTATTAGTTCTGACATGGCGTCTCGGCTTTAGTCACATTTCTACCGCTGTAATGTAGCTTTCCTATGCCTTTTTTGTAAATGCTTTCAAGGTAATTGTTCTGGTGAACTCTTCACTATGGTAACAAACTTTAAGCGCAGTACTAGATTGGCGGCAAGGTCTCATCAGTTTACATTTGAGTTGGCTAGATGTAACTGGCGGCGAAGACGGTGGAGACGGCTGGTGGGTACCCCCCAAAAACAGCCATACGGCGGAGGAGGACGATCCGAGATTTGATCAGAAAATAAGCACGTGCTCGGGAAGTAAAGGCGGCCTGCAAGAGAGAGACGGGCGACACGATGCGGCTAGTCGTTCATGACGAACGACTAGCCGCAGCCAAAAGTGTTTTGTTTTATTTTGAATTTCAAACTAATTGATCAAATTTAATATTTCCGTTAAGAAAAATAATTTGTACGACGAATTTGAATTAATTAGAATAAGTTTTCTATTTGAAATCGTTAAAAGTGGAGGATTTTAGTCATATTCACGACGTAATTCACTTTATTGAAAAAATCTTTAAAAAATAATATACACTTTTCTGAAACTTTATTTAAGGAAGATTAACTGATTTATAGTTTAATTATTTTGATTTGAAACAAATATTACTTTTAGTTTTAAGATATCGTCGAAAAACATTTTTTTAACACAGAGGTAGGTGTTTTATGAGGTGCTAACAACTATCGCTAGTGATTCATGTTTTGAATTCATATATATATTCTTCACTACATATATATATATATATATATATATATATATATATATATATGTGTGTGTGTGTGTGTGTGTGTGTGTGTGTGTATTCTTCACTACTAGACGATATAATTATTGCAAAAGAAAAAATAAAATAATAAGGCACTGTTCAAGGGCAAATACGCGGCAAGGTCTTTCATAACTTCAGTAAAGCTTGATAACTGGTAGCAAAGAGAATGAACTGAGTGTGATAGGAGGAAACTACATATATATATATATATATATATATATGTGTGTGTGTGTGTGTGTGTGTGTGTGTGTGTGTGTGTGTGTAGCAAAATACATAACAGTCTTTGTTAAAGTAGATAGGATTATTATTATTATGTCATTTTTCATCATATTTCGATTTCTGCTTTGGTCTCACTACCAACCAAGTCTGCGGGTAGACCTAAGGCAGGTCGTGGCGTGTTGTTATAGCCCCATTTCATGTCTTTCTATCTTCCCTATCATCCCTAGCATTACATAGATAAAGTTTTCCTTAGTGTGTGGGCTGTACTTAATAAGACAATTTTTTGTATATCTCTTAAGCTGGGGTTTCCAGGGATTCTTTCAATGTGTTGTTTTGTTCCATTTTTTTATCATTCCAAGTGCACCTACTATCACTGGCACAACTCTTGATTTCAGTTTCCACATTTTTTCTATTTCAATTTCCAGGTTTTTATATTTTGACAGTTTTTCGAATTCCTTGGTTGCTATGTTACAATCCACTGGACAAGCCATATCAATTAATAGACAAGTTTTCTCTTTCTGGTTTTTAACAATAATGTCTGGCCTGTTTGCTTCAATTTTTCTGTCTGTGTAGAGGGTGTAATCCCATAGAATGGTTACATCTTCTATTTCTGTAACCAGTGCTGGGTGATGTTCATACCAGTGTTTGTTTACAGATTTATTATTATTATTATTATTATTATTATTAAATCAATTCATCTTTAATTTCATTTGTTTTATAATCACATGCTGAGATAAAACCAAGAAAAGTGAAAGATGTGATTTTTGTTGTTTTCAATGTGTATATATATATACATATCAAATAACTTTTTAGAATTTATGACATAAATATGCTATAATATCATTACAAAAGTAGCCATTTTGTTTCGACATTATCCGTGTCTTATCAAGTGATGAAGTTTATTTCAAGTTGGAGACATTTAAAAGGTTCAAGACCAGCCAAACCCCCGTAATCGGGGAGGCATTGTTACATAGACAGAATGTACCAAAGCAGTTTCTAATTTGAAGAATATAAAAACAACAGGAAAAATAATTTACTGGGGCCTTAAGATTAACATTTGGTTAAAACAGAAATCAGCATTATTAATCGACTATTAGATTCATTTTACTTTATTTTTATTACGAATTTTAAATTCTAAGTTTAAGAAAAGCCTTAGATAAACCTTTGTATATATATATATATATATATATATATATATATATACTCAATAGTATGTACATCAATATGTATGTTGCCGTCATTTTAGACGGCATATCGATATAAATATTTTGCTGTCATTTTTTTCCGTCATTTAATATTTATTTGATAATAATAAATGGTGATGGTTTTTATGGTTTCCGATCTTGATGGAGCTGTTAATATGTAATATTTTTGTTTTTGGTGTATATATATATATATATATATATATATATATATATATATATATAATATTCTGTCCAGTACCAATTTTTGGGACTGACGAATTGTGTGATTCTGTTCATGAGCAGTGTTAGTAGATGTATATCTGGATTAGATAGATTAGATGCAAACGAAAAGTAACCTTGTACTTAACATCAGGAAGAGACAGTTGAAGTTTCTTGGACACGTAATGATGAAGGGGGCTTGGAGAATTTAATGCCGACATGATGAATAAAGAGAAAGAGAGACAGAGGAAAACAACGTGAGACATACTTGATGGATTTGAGCGAGTGGATGACAGAGCGAGGCTTGGGAGAGATACCAAGCGAGAAAGAAAGTGTTAAGAGCGACAAGGGGTAGGGGTAAGTGGAAGTCTATGATAGCTTACGTCCTGAAGGGACACGGCACATAAAAGAAAGCAGAACAAGAATTAGATTGAGAGATATTGAGTCAGTTATGTCATACACATCAGTAAAATAGATATCTCCAAGAAAGACAATGTTGCTTTGCAAATTTTTCTTTGATGTTCTGGTCTGTGTAGCCAAATGATATGAAGGTGACAATATGTGTTTATTGAGTCAGATACAACCGGAAAAATTTATTCTGATTTTCATCAACGATCTCCCTAATGTAATCAGATCCCAAGTAGGCATCTACGCTGACGACACCACCATTTACTCCTGCCTCACTAAGAAATCTGCCGATGGAGCCAGACCTAACCTTACTGCTGTCTCCGAAAAGGACCTCCAGTCAATAATAGACTGGACAAGAAAGCTCGTAAGCTTTAATACTTCCAAAACGCTCCTGTTTTCTTTTAACCATCATAGACAATCTTTCCTACCTGCCATCAGCATGGATCACGCTAGTCTCCCTGAGAGGAATACAATGCGCCTCCTTGGCTTTACTCTCTCAGCTGACCTGAAGTAGAACTACATTGAATTAATAGCTAAATCTACTGCTAAGAAGGTCTGGTTCTTTTGTCGGGCCAGAAAGTTCTTCTCTTCTGAATCCATCATGCACATTTACAAATCTACCATCCGCTCGTGCATTGAATACTGCTGTCATATCTGGTCGGGTGCCCCTGCTGTTCACCTTGGAAATGCGAGAAAAGAAGCTGTTGGTGTAGAAGTTGTGGTTACAGTTGATTGTTTTCACAGTAAAAGGGTGGGACCTTGTTGCTAGTCTAGTAGCTTGAGTAAATTCGCGTAGTTGAAGGCATCAAGGCGCTAAGCTCGTCGGGGCACAATCAGTGAAGTATTTGTTGAAGTGACAGAGGGAAGCCACATCTTGTTGGTGAGAGAGAGACTGGGGTCGGGCCGCCAGGTCAGGACTGACTACATCGCAGATTCTTCTTTGGATCCTGTCGAGAACCTCAAGTATGAAAACCTGAGTGTAAATAGGAATAACAATTAGTCTATTAGGAGGGTAATTATATATAATAAAGTTATTATGAGAATAATAATTCATCTGACAAGGACAACAATTTTGAAGAAATATTCATATAACACTAGTACGGTATCTTGAAAGCTAGAGCCAATCAGAAAATTTGGATATCCTTTTCATTTCCAAATGATCTAAGATTAGCTATTTTTATTTGTGTAGCTTTCATGTTATTTATCAGTGTTATCGTCATCCGGCCAAAACATAACGAGTTGAAGGATATCAAATCAAACTGTCTAGAAATTGAAATAGAAAAAATACGAAAATTGAAAACAAGAATAGTACCATGTATAGTAGGTGCACTTGAAATTATAAAAAATAAAGAACACAACGCATTGAAAAAAGTTCCTGGAAATCACAGATTAAGAGAATACAAAAAATGTCTTGATAAATACAGCACACACACTAATGTGACCCTAGTGATATTATGGGAGTTAGAAAAATAAATCATGAAATGTAGCCATAACAACGCACCACGACCTGTCTTAGGTCTTTCCGCAGACTTAGTAGGTAGTGTGACCAGAGCAAAAATCGAAATATGATGATAATGGAAATAAATAAATAAATAAATAATAATAATAATAATAATAATAATAATAATAATAATAATAATATTGCGTGTGCTTGGTACATATTTATCAAACTGGATGCCATGAAATGTATCTTGGACTTCATATACTAACAGGATGTGCGTCTCGAAATGAGAAATCAGGGAGCCGAGTTCAAATTCTTGCTGAATTAGTTGCATTCACTTACGCGCAAATACCCTTTGGAAAGGTATTATTCCGTTTCTTCTCTCACCAGGATTAAATAGCAAGCTAGATTGGGTTCCCTAGCCTTAGTTGGCAACTTGTCTACTGCAGAAAGCAATGGCAACCTACAGAGGGAAAATCTTCTGCCCAGACTTTCGAGGAATGTTCGCCTAAGCGTGTATCACACATCGAATTTAACTGACTGGATAATACTTACAACTCGGCGTCACTCTGTTTGAGTGATAGACCCTCACTCAAACAGAGTTTGAGTGCTGGTCTATCACTCAATATTCAATGATGATAATAAACCTTTCATGGACGCATTGATATTTTTAGATATATTCATGAAATAAAATTTAGAGTAAAAAGAGTTATAAACACGAAAATATTTTTGATAGACATTAATATTTCCGCTGTTTAAAAGTATAAGAATATTTGTCTGTTAAGTTAAACTGATCACTTCGTTTTCTTTATTCAAAAGTATGTCACCTAGCACTTCACACTTGAATAATAACGTATACTACTGTTTGTGATAGCAGAAGGCGAGTCCACACACGTACTTCTCTGTATTGCTTTCTTAGTCATCAGTCTCCACCTATTCAGACATGGTTTACAGCCAGGAAGTAACCTTCCCCACTATTCATTGACTAGCACAACTAATACGTAAAAACCTTTATTTTTTTCATTTTACTCTCTAAGTATTTCGAATATTTCATAACACGGCATCAGAAAAAGAAACAGGTAATATTGTTTACTTTTTATTTATATTATTAACCTGAAGATACATTTTAAACAACTTACAAAACAAATTGCTGTAATGAAAACGAATTGAAATTTCTAACTGACTGATATTTTAATATCGATTCTGCATTCCAAGCAAAATTATATGACTGAATAAAAGAAATTAATGAAATTTGAATTTAATTTATTTTTTATGTAAATAACTCACAGTAGGTAATCAGAGAGATTGTTGTATCTGTTGATTATAAAATAGTTGTATATCGATCCTGCATTTTAAGTAAAGTTATATGATTAAATGAAAAAAACTTAATGATTAATTTTTTAAAATTTTAATTTAATTTATTTTAAATATTTATTTCTAATTTATTTTTATATTTATTTTTAATTTATCTTTTCATGTAAATAACTCACAGTAGGTAATCAGAGAGATTGTTGTATCTGTTGATTATAAAATAGTTGTATATCGATCCTGCTTTTTAAGTAAAGTTATATGATTAAATGAAAAAAACTTAATGATTAATTTTTTAAAATTTTAATTTAATTTATTTTAAATATTTATTTCTAATTTATTTTTATATTTATTTTTAATTTATCTTTTCATGTAAATAACTCACAGTAGGTAATCAGAGAGATTGTTGTATTTGTTGATTAAAACAATTCTATATTCTTACGTCGGGAACGGACGAGTTTACCCAATCTTCTGCTGAATTCTCAACTTAGAATTTTTCTTTTCAAAACAAGAAAAAAATAACTATTCATGTAAACATTGTTTTTTAAAGTAAAGGTTTTTTCTTTCTTTCACATATTAAGGAAAAAATATCAGACTAAATTCAAATATTCTTCATTTTTCTTTCATGTGCAGTGTTCTTTCAGGGCGTGGATGATTATGGCTCTCCACAGCTTTCTATCCTTTATAACTCTTACTAAGGATTATCTTTTTGCTTTAATCAATCCTCCCTGTTCTCTCGGGTATTTATATTAGTTCCTTATGTAAGTTACTCGCTGCTGCTCTTTTCCTTTTGTCTTCAGTACGTCCTGTGAGTTTCATATTTACCAAGCACCCTTTCCTTGTTATGTATACCACACATTTCAAATATCTCCTTCTGATTCTCAGTATAAAAGTTTTTTTATTTCCATTTTCATTATAACTTCCACGTTGCCTATCTGCTCCGTCCATGATATTCTTAATATCGTTCTGTAGAACCACATTTCCGTTACCCCAAGTCTTCTTTTCATACGTGAAGAAATTGTCCTCCAAGAAGAAGCTTGAACGTTTGAAGAAATACCCGATCCCACATACCTTCGATACTGCAGGCATAAGTACTCATTGCTATATAGGAGTACCAATATAACATAACCGCTCAGTACTCATTTCTTTGTTTATGATGAATTTTTCGCTTTGGAAACCATCGTTCACTATTCCATTGTGTGTTCAGATTTCGGTGTTACATGTTAAAACACTTCCTAGATATTTTAATTTTCTTAGTTGTTTGATTTTAGTGTTTCTGATTCGTAGTTCATATCTTGCACTGTTCATTTCGCTGATAATCATAAATTCTTACAATTGGTGTTTAGTACTTTCTTCTCGCTTTCTTTTACTACATTCTGTTAGAGACTCTGAAACTTCATTTTTCTGTCTGCTATCACCAGTTAACAGCATAACATAGGCTAGGGAACCCGCTGTAGGTTGCCATTGCTTTCTGCAGTAGACAAGTTGCCAACTAAGGCTAGGGAACCCAATCTAGCTTGCTATTTAATCCTGGTGAGATAAGAAACGGAATAATACCTTTCCAAAGGGTATTTGCGCGTAAGTGAATGCAACTAATTCAGCAAGAATTTGAACTCGGCTCCCTGATTTCTCATTTCGAGACGCACATCCTGTTAGTATATGGAGTCCAAGATACATTTCATAGCATCCAGTTTGATAAATATGCACCAAGCACACGCAATATTATTATTATTATTATTATTATTATTATTATTTATTTCCATTATCATCATATTTCACTATGGTCACACTATCTGCTGTTAAGATTGTGAGTGCTAATAATTAATCCTTGTAGGACTTCTAATGTTCTCATATTCGCCTCACTGTAAAGATGATTTTCTAAGTGCAGCTTAGGTGTGGCACAAGGCCGAAAGTATGGGGCACCCAGTGAAGATTGGAGTCAGTAATCAATTGTAAAGAGTCTAGCGTGACAAGCTCGCTAACCATTACATCACGTATCCCTTACTGTATGTAAAGGTGGAATAAGACTGGTAAGAATACATATCTTTGTCTTATTTTTACCCGTATGCAGGCAGTTTGCTGCGAGTTAGTATATGTTATGGATTATTCTAATATTTTTCAAAATAAATCAAGTTTACCCTACCCATTGTTATTCGGACCTTTCGTTTATTTTTTCCAGTTAGTATATTTATTCTAAACTCATATCCTTCCATTTTTGCCTGAAAACAAAATTAAATTTGTATGAATATTCAAACATACGCTTTTATGCCAATTCACTCATCTATTCTAGATTTCAGCTCAGCGAATAGTTGCGTGTGTATAGAGGTGAATATACACTTACAGGGATGATAATTTTACTTGAATCTGCAAAATTAACAGATTTTTTCGATTTTTTACCGATTCAATTTCTTTTCGATAAGACATATTTTTATAAAAGCAGGCTTCTAATTTTCCTGTAGTTAATTTTAGTTGTTTTTTAAATTTGTAAACAGCAAATATCGCAAAATCTGTTTAGCTTTGTACTAAACATTAGCGCACACATTGTAAAAAAATTGAACTAAACATTAGCAACTAAACATTGTAAAAAAATGTAAACACGGATATTAAACGTTCATAAATTTGTTTCTATAAAACATACAACACTTTTCTAAGTCTTTCAGGGAATTAAAACTTTTACAAAATAAATAAGAACAAAATTAGATTTATTCTGCAACATAATTAAAAAAAAACGTTTCAAAGAAATAATTGCCTTTTAGGAAATAATAACAAAAAAACGCAAAATGGATTAAAAATTTATGACTTTTTTAAAACAGGATTGCGATAAAATAAAAATGCCAGTTTATGTACTCATACCTACGTAAAAGACAAATAATATTTAACTTATTTTATTTAGTTGTGTTACTTAAGTAATGTGATTTACTTTCCTAGTAAGATCTACCAGGACAATAAATCACGAAAGTATTAAAGTATATGATCGATGTGTCAAGAAAAATCTGTGCATTAAAATATACAATAAAAATAGATAAGATGAAATAGTAGTCTTTATTTAATATACTAAACAAATAATACCATATGATAAAAACCTAAATGAAACTAAGTACTTCCACTAATTCGCTGAAAAAAAAACAGCATAGTATGATGTTAAAACCCCACAAACTTAATAAAAACAAAGTTTTATTGTCAAAATATTTTTGTTATTAAGAGGAAAGACCAAAGTATTTTTTAGTTATTTTTTGAAATTTTTGTATTCTTTCTCACACGTTCGAAATTTTCGTTATTTTTTTTTTTTTTGCGTTAGCAGTGCACCAAAAAATTACTATGGATATTTTACCGCTGTTTTCTTTTTTACCGCTGTTTTCTTTTTTACCGCTGTTTTCTTTTGTGAAAAACACGTTCATTTGAAAATTCTTGCAAAAATCAAATAATGGTAGAATCTTGATGAAGATTATTCACAAATAACTAAATTATGTTTAAAATTATTATTTTTATAAAATTTTGGTAAAAATACTTTTTCATATGTTACATTCTCTCTTCAATTAATTTTGTGAAATTTCTAGAAATTGACTATCGTACCAACATTTATTTTATTAGTTAAATGCAAGATTCCTTGGGAAATGTAAATCATCTCTTTTTTAGTTGCTCCTTTTCAGAAAATCTGCTCCGAATGATGAAAATAAAACTATGCCATTTTTTCTTATTTCGACAAACTTTTAATTGCTTTTAGAAACAATATATATTAATGAGATCATTGTCTGAAAAGAAAAAAAATCATTGAATAATTAATTTTTAGAAGAATTATTTTCATTTTTTAAATTAAAATAATTTATAAAGCTTCAAAAATCTTACAAAATTTCTTCTAATCACACTTCCTGTAACTGGTTTCTCTTTCTCTTTACTTTCTTCCTATCTAATCTTTTTCTCTTATGTAGCCCCCTGCACATCAGTGGCGTTACTGTTTTGCTTGGGGTGAAACGATTAAAAAAAATAATTTTTATTTTTTAATTAGGTTATTAAATTTTAATACAAATCTTCACGTGGGAAGATTTTGAAAATAATTAAGACATTTTGCGCAAATATCTGGTTATTTTTTTTTTTATTATGGTAGGCCATAAGTGTCACATCATTAGAAGGTCACGTGTTTGAAGGGTTGTCTCTCTTACAGAAAAAAATTATATAAATATTATTCGGCAGAGTACAATTCTTTCATTTTGCTTCCCTGTATATGTTTCAACAAACTTCAAATCATACTTTCAAAATTTTTTTTTTTTTAATCATATCATGACAGACTTGATGGGTTTGAGCAAATGAATGACAGAGCAGAGTTTGGGAGGAGTAACAAAAGAAAGATTGTTAAAAGCTACAAGAGCTAGGGAGATGTGAAAGGCCACGATCGCCTACATCCTGAAGGGATACGGCAAATAAAAGAAGAACGATGAAAATAACCGTTTCTATACATGAAGCATTCGGCTGTTATTGATCTAAATGAAACGTTACACTCGCTTGAAATTTATAAAATTGGTGTTTTAAACGTTTTTTTCTCCAGGAAATTAGTCTTTTCAAGTTCACTAAATCTTATACCTGATGGGTGACTAAACCGCGGCTCACGAGCCACATTCAGCTCTTCAATCTTTTATATGCGGCTCTTTAACATGTGGCTCATTGACCTTTAACATGCGTCTCTTTGATCTTTCATATGCGGCTCGTTGAAATACTTTGGCTGAGATCCTTTTCTCAACAAAGTTAACATCAGTCAATCTTTCCTGCAATTTAACCCATTGCTGGAGTGAGAAGAGACGGATTAATACCGTTCTCAAGGGTATTTACGCCTATGTGAATGCAATGACTTCAACTGGAATTCGAACTCAGCTCTCCGATTTCTCGTTCCGAGCCGTGCACCACAACGCATATCAAAGTTAATATAAAAAGTAAATAAGAAAAATTTCAAGATTTATAATTATTTCCTTAGTATGAATGAGATTTAATGCGTAATGTGTATGCAACAAAAACATATGTGTATATTTTGTTTTTGCCTTCCGGAGCTCAAACATCTGGACGTTATCGTATACGACTTACATTAAGCAAGTTTAGCCACCCCTGGTATAGCCCTTTCTAATGTTGCCAGGAGTCGTTTCAAAAATGTTTGGGTTTTGGTAGTGGGAAAAGTTATCAGCTTCCTTATATCATTATTTTTCCTTCTAGTGGAAGCTTTCAATTGATGTGTTTTTTGTTATTTAATAAAGCTCTTCATTAGGGGTTTTATAGCGCCATTCTATTATCTTCATCATCAGTCCTTTGACTGTTTCAGTCGTCGGGTCAGAAAAAGCAGACAACCTCCTCCAGCCGGAGCTGTTGACAGTGGCTCTCAGGAGTTTCGGTATTGTCATGTCCGTATTGGATGTGCGTTGTGGTGCAGGATATGCGTTGGGGTGCCGTAGATATCGACTCGGAACGACAAATCGGGGAGCTGAGTTCGAATTCCAGTTGAATTCCTTGCATTCACTTACTCACAAATACTCTTGGGGAAGGTATTAATCTGTCTATTCCCGCTAGTTATGAGTTAAATGATTGGACAGATTGGGTTCTATAGCCTTGGCTGGTAACCAGTTCATCGCAGAAAGCAATGGCAACCTACTGCGGGATAATATTCTGCCCAGTCAGTCATGTCTCTTTCAAGACATGATCACCAAAAGCGTGTATCAGGTATGGCATTTAACTGATATGTCTGTCAACCCTTTCTCTAAAAGCATTGAGGATGCGAACATTTCACGTTCCGATAGTTGTACCTGATGGCATTAGTCGCTCCAGTCGCCCACGCGTCACACCCATCTTGTCGTGAGTCAATGGGACGCATGCCCTTTGTTGAACTGGATCTCAACCAATCCAGCATGATTTTCCTTCCATATAATCCTTTCAGTAGGTCCTCAGATAACATAGCGGCGCCCATCTATTCACCAAGTCAAATTGTTGATTGTACAAATTTAATGGAAGAAAATATTTCCTTTACATATTTTAAGGAAAAGGTTCTTTTTTCTCATATTTAAGGAAAAACTATCAGATTAAATATTCATCTTTTTTTATGTGCCGTGTCTATTCAGTATGTGAGTGATCATAGCTCTCAGCAGCTTTCTGTCCTTTGTAGCACCCAGTAACGTTTCCTTTTTACTGGGCTTCTCACTTCCTAACCTGACATCAGACAAGTTTGTTGTTTCCTTTTGTTCTTTCTCTCAGTATGTCATGCGAGTATCGAATTCTCTAAGCCGTTTTTCTTATTACGTGTCCTCAAAATTTTATCAGTTTCTTTCTAATTCTTAGTGCTTTATTTGTTTCAATTTTTCTTAAAATTCCATCTCTGATTTTATGCTAAGTTTTTTTATAATCATTTCACCCCGAGCAAGCGCGGAAACGCCATTGGTGCGCAGCGGATTACAGCAAGATAATAAAAATGGTACAGGGGATGTCGAAGAAAAGATAAGAGATGAATGGGAATCAAGTAGATAAAAAGATCAAAATTGATGATGAAATTTACACTTTTGGAGATTGTAGCTATCAGGGAAGTAAGCAAATGGATGTGAGTTCCACAAAAGGGAAGTGTGGGAAAAACGTTTTAGAGTAGAAAAGACGGTTACATTTACCTATTTCGACAGTAAAAGATTTGATGCCAATCTAGTAGCACGAGTAAATGCAAGTGATCGGAGTACTAGGGAAAAACGCAGCTGCCATGAAAATACTTTTAGAAAAAGCAGAGGAAAACCACATCACGTCGGTGAGAACTTCACTGAAGGCGGGCTGCCAAGTCAGAATTGATTACATTACAGATCCTCCTTTGGATTTTGTCGAGAACCTCAAGGTGAATAGTAGGAACACCAGACCAGATATAACAACAGTATTCAAAACACAGACGAATGGTAGATTTATAAATGTGCTGATGGATTCTGATGAAAAAATCTTCCTGGCCCGACACAGTGACCCAACCTTCCTAGCAGTGGATGCAGCTATGGATTCAATGTAGTCATTTCATTTGAGGTGATTAGAGAGAGTGAGGCCAAGGAGACTAAGTGCGTTGCTCTATGAGACTAGCGTCACCCATTATGATAGCAGACAGGAATGTTTCTCAATAGTTAAAGGAGAGCAGCTTCGGTTTGGAGTCATTAAAATTTACAAACCATTTTCTACCCCATTCAATCACAGATTGAAGATCGATTTCAAGTGCAGCATCCATGTTCATTTTGTCAACTTTATTAGATTTTTTTGAGACGTGCATAAATGGTGGGGGTCATCTGCCATTTACACCATCTTTATCAATGTTCTTCCTGATGTAATCAAGAAGATCATTGATAAAAATCAGAAAAAGCATAGGATAGAGCCTTGAGGGATGTCCGCTTTTGTATGAAAGAATCTGAATCATTCAAAACAACCTTCATTTCACTATTTGATAGGAACGACTGAATTACATCAAACAATCGTCTAGAAGTACCGTAGCTCTGGAACTTTCACATAAGGCCAGCATGCCAAAACCTGTGAAATGCTTTCGCGATATCGAAAGCAACAGTATTTGTCTATATTCCTGAGATGACGCAGTATTTACACTGTTTACATTATTCGGGCTATTGTCCTCATCTTCGTTGCCATTTTCACGACGTTTCGGCCGTTGTATGCTCCGCCATTCTTCAGGAATTCTGAACCCTTTATTATGATCACTGTGGTATATTGTTCTCATTCCTTGTGTAAAGCCGCTTCTAATAGTCATAAGATATCTCTCTTTAACCCGAAGTTCTAAGTTATTTGTATTGAACTCACAACTCTTTGGGTCAAGTCACTGGAACTAATCATATCCACTGAGCCATGTGTCCTTGAGGACAACAGCGATTGAATTTCTGAGATTTATAAAACTAATGTAATGTAACCTTTTTTGACCAGAGTTCATATTGCAATTTTTCAGCAGTGGTGAACAAATAACTTAGAACGTCGGGTTAAAGGGAGATAGCTCAAGTGCTTATCCAGAGCCTGGTATATAACGTTCAGTGATGTTTACAGTAGTATTTGTACTATGTAGAACCACATCTCTTTGGGACCATTTAAATGTTATAGTAACAAAAGACTCTTATTATATTAGGTAAATTTTTAAAAAATGTCACAATCTTTTTTTCTTTTCTTTCTTTTTTCTTTGAGACTTACAAGAGCTACTGGGTATGTGGTTCTATTAACCCCCATCACCACCAAAACTGACGTTCTGTTTCGGTTCACAGAATCATACATGTCTAGTAATAACCCTAATATCGAAACATTTCAAACTTCATCAGAAGTGTGACAAGGAGTTAAAAGAGAGCCCTAATCTATTCAAACTTTTTCTGAAATATGCTTGCACATATACAAGTCCATATGTGAAGGAATGAGTACTGATCAGTTAAATGTTCCGTACATTATTCCAAATTAATTTACTAATTCGAAACAGCTTTATTGCGTTCCTTTCCAAGGTTAATATAGTATTGATGATAATGTGGCCTATGCTAGTCGGAATAAGAATGATCTTGAACAAAGCATTAACATTCCCTACTAACTGTTCCAAGAAACAGACCTTTCCAGAGCAGAAATTATGGTCTGGAATTGGAATAAACGCAGGTATGTCACTTACACTGAATTCATAATAAAAGTTCAGGATGTAGATTTAGTAATTTACAAACACTTCAAATACTTCACTGTATGGATAAGTTAGAACAAATTTAAAATAGAAGATAAGGAAATTAAACATAGAATTGAAGATAATCGAGGTAGTTTCACCCAAAACCGCAAGTTGCTACAAAGCCAAAACATTAACCTAAAATCTCGAGTCATGTTCTTAAATAGGCTCGTCAGATCGAGAATTTGACATGGATAGCATTCATGGTGTTAAACTCGTTCAGAAGTTTCTAAACTATACATATTGAGATCCAGTTCAACAAAGGGCACGCGTCCCATTGACTCACGACAAGATGGGTGTGACGCGTGGGCGACTGGAGCGACTAATGCCATCAGGTACAACTATCGGAACGTGAAATGTTCGCATCCTCAATGCTTTTAGAGAAAGGGTTAACAGACATATCAGTTAAATGCCATACCTGATACACGCTTTTGGTGATCATGTCTTGAAAGAGACATGACTGACTGAGCAGAATATTATCCCGCAGTAGGTTGCCATTGCTTTCTGCGATGAACTGGTTACCAGCCAAGGCTATAGAACCCAATCTGTCCAATCATTTAACTCATAACTAGCGGGAATAGACAGATTAATACCTTCCCCAAGAGTATTTGTGAGTATAGTTCTGTATATCTTAAAAGGATGATAATAATGCAAAGACCAAACATCCGACCAATGGCAAGTATTAGAGAAAATGGAAACGGAAAGGATATTTATAAATGGTAGACAGAAAAGAGATTAGGCGACAAAACTTACTAAAAGTGACAACGAAAAAGAAATTGTGGAGGACCATGATCACCTACTCCCTGAAAGAACGTAACACAGAAAAAGAATAAGGAGCTTACGTAAATGGTTAGCAGAACAAGGAAAAGAAAAAATTTACTAAGTGTATCTCTTAGGAAATTGTGGAGAGCCATTAGCGTCCACGCCCTAAGATAAGCAGGGCATAGAAGAAAGATCTTGTGTAAAAGTTGGTACAATAAGGTCATGATTCATGCTCTCAGTAACTTCAGACAATATTTTTCAGTATGTATGTATAATCCTTTTTCATTAAAAAAATGACACTAATGCTTTGGAAACTTACGAAACTTTTCATATTTAGGAGACGTTTTAATACAATAAGTAGTTAAATTCATGATAAGAAAACGAATAAACAAAAAATTATATACCAGAGAAGTGATTTCTTCAAGCGTAACTATCACCAGTCCCTCTCTCTTTGTATCCATCTCTTTCTCAATCTTTTTATGATGACTAATATAGTGCATTGTGGTACAGTGGATATCGGCTAGGAACGAGAAACCGGGGAGCCGAGTTCGAATTCCAGTTGAATCCATTGTATTCACTTACGCGCAAATACCCTAATCCGTCTCTTCCTTCGAGTTATGGGTTAAATAGCAAGATAGATTGGGCTCTATAGCCTTGGTCGGCAACCAGTCTACCGCAGAAAGCAATGGCAACCTACTGCGGGATAATCTTCTGCCCAGTCAGTCATGTCTCTTTCCAGACATGATCGCCCAAGCGTGTATCACGTATGGCACTTAACTGACTGTGTATGAATTTCAATGCTCTGAATAAAACAGTGTTTGTTATCATGAATCAATTACTAACATTAGCCATACTTCTTCTTCTTCTATGTGCCCTGTCCCTTCAGGACGTAGGCGATCATGGCTCTCCACGTCTCCCTATCCCTTGTGGCTCTTAGTATGTTTGCTCCTGTTGCTCCTGGCAACCACCGTTCCGTCATCCACCTGATCAGGCCCTGCAAATATGTTATCCTTAGCCATACTACTACTACTATTTTTAGTAGACGTTTTACATGCCACCTATGCAACAAAAGTGCAATAAAAAAATTAACCCATAATTTACAAGAAACATTAAGAAAAAAATTCGTTGAAAATACCAGAATATTATTTAAATCACAATATCAAATGTACTTCACGATAAGAGAGGCACTATATATCGAACAATTTTCTCCTGCCATCAACCTTACATTATTTAACAGTAAAAATAGAGTTTTAAAAACTATTTAATAGACAGACGCTCACGCAATGCTCAGTCATGCACGTCACGCTTTAAAGAACGCTCCGTTTCAAAACACAAAAATTATGTTAAAGTCAAAACATGAAAATGAAATACCAACATCGAATAAATAACATCCTGGAAAATGGTTAGTAAAGTGGCCGAAAGCGCTTGGAAAGTCAAAAATTATGGAACCTTCCTTATGTTCAGCAAAAAGAAAACGTGTAAGAGAACTGGAAAAATTAAATAAAAAATTAATAAAATCTTCCTTGTCGATCGTTTTTAACGAGACATTTTTAAAAACGATTTTGCTCATATATATATATATATATATATATATTATCAGCTTCCATAACAACTAAGTTTTAATGAATTTCAGTGAAACTAATAACTAAACCCGGGATTATACCCTTCTGTAATTGCAAATCCAAAGAAAACTGTCCGGTGGAAGGTAAATGTACATCTACAAATGTGATCTACCAAGCTACCATCTCCACTAAAGAGAACAAAAAAAGTATAACGTGTACATTGGAATTTCGACCGGGATTTGGAAACAAAGGTCTTATACATAGCCACTTCTTTACTAACCTAATTTAAAATTTCAGACGGGCCCTCTCCCGAAAATCTTGGGAATTGAAGGAAGAAGGCTTAAAAAACAGGTAAAAGTTAATAGCCTCGGCACGTACTCCTAATTGTCTAGGTGATAAATGTAGTTTGTATTTAGTAGAAAAGACTAGGATTTTAAATATCAATGTCAGAATTTACATCTTAATCAATATAACGAATTAATTAGCAAGTGTTTTTATCAGAGTAGATTTTAACTCCATTAATTATTCCCTCCTTTCGTTTATTCATAATTTATTTTGCCTTTTAAAAAGATTAGAATTTAAATTTGGAGAATCTGAAGTTTTTTTCTTATCTACTACCTCTGACTCAATGGACAAGCCTCCTGCCTTCTACTACCAAAGGAGGATTAATACTATTTTCTCTTTCTGAACCTTTCTTGATACACATTCTTCGCACATTCCTTTACTAATCTTTGCTTCCGGTACAAAAATTTTCTTCATTCTACTGTCGAATGGGATGACAATGCATATTTCGAACTGACATGTTGAAATAGCTATCTCACTAAATGTAATCTCAATTTACAGATGCAATATATAATAAAACAGGAAAGTTAGCAGGAGTGGTAGTAGGAAATAAGACAGGACTGCTGGTAACCAACGACACCTATCGGAATGGAAGTTCAAGGAATTTAGATATAACATGGATATAATCTAGTCTTGCAACAAATAGAATGGAATTATCTTATCAACAATTGAGTAAAGAAAAGAAATAATAGCCTTAACTTAACTTAATCTAATTAAACGTAAATTTAGGCTTAACTTATCACAGATCTAGGAAAATAAAAATAAAATTTTGGCTTAGAAATTTGAATTATGATTTGATGTATAAATTTGCTGGTGACATGAGTCACGGGTTGTTTTGTTTGTATTAAACTTCTCCTCCCACTATATCCCGGCAAACGGAAACGGAAATACTTCTTATAGTGGGCTATCCTATGTTGCCTCCCCCTCCGCCTGGCCTTGACTGAACTTTCATTCCGTAGTAATACGACATGAAACAAGTCGAATAGGGCCTTCCGTCTGATGAAGTCGGTGATTGTTGGCAACAACAATTATTGACTGAAATAAATTTATTACGGAAATATGACCGGTGTTTAAAGTTTTTCTTAAAAGAAAACAGAGAATATATATATATATATATATATATATATATATATATATATATATATATATATATATAAAATAAGTAAAGAAAAGGTAAGAAAAAGTGACCAATGAAATCAAACCTCAATCAACATGCAGTCATTGTGGGTTTAAATTTGTTTTATAAAAATTTTTATTTTTTTTAAAAAATCATTCGACTTGAAAAAGTCTCTGAAGAAGCTTGTTAAAGTGAAACATGTTAGATTAAAGACATTTTTTCCTACCTGTTCTTTACTTATTTCACTCATCTTGTCGCACTTCGATCCATAAATTCAACTCATTATATATAGTCATCCGCAGACAGATCTGTTTCGCTGTATCACAGCTCATCAGTACGGTTAGACATCCGATTGTTTTTACCCAGGATTGAAACCCAACCGAACTGGCGTCAGTCGGCGATTCTACCTCGGTAGAAGGAGGCAGACTTTTAGCGTATGATGTATCATACGCCAGTAGTTAGAGTTATATATATATATATATATATATATATATATATATATATATATATATATATATATGGGGCGATTGGTAAAAACACATATGATCTAAAGATGGGATATCTCCGGTATGGGAGTTTGTTGGTTCGATTCCTACCGGACGATACCTATTTCACAAATGATTTCTCAAACAATTAAGGTCAGTGGAAATTATAATATCCTGTTTAACAATATATATATATATATATATATATATATATATATATATATATATATATATATATATGCATAAGTAAAAAAATAAACAAAGTTTCCACTCAAATACAAGTATCCATTAAAAATTCATATATATGATTTCATTTTAATTCAATATTTCTATTACTTTAAACATGACTAAAGTGGTACATTTGTACTTGAAATAGGCGCCAAAATTATTTATGAATCGGTGAGAATTATGTTTGTCAGACTGATCGAGAAGTCTTAGTATGGAAAATATGTTGTTTGGTAGAGATCGAACCTGTATGTCTCTGATTAAACAATAAAGCGATGGTTTCCTCGAAAAGGATAGAGAAGGTTCGATTCATGCGGAGAACACATTTTCTTTAATAAGATTTTTCAAATGAGAAGTTCAATTATACCCTGTTTGATAAACTAAAATGGGGCGTCTCCTCCAAATGCGAATATCCACTATAAAAATGTTTTAATATATATATATATATATATATATATATATATATATATATATATATATAGTCATCCGTAGACAGATCAGTTTTGCTGTATCACAGCTCATCAGTACGGTTACACATCCGATTGCTTTTACCCAGAATTGAAACCGACCGAATTGGCGTCAGTCGCAATTCTATCTCTGACTTTTAGCGGATAATTTATCATACACTAGTAGTTAGAGTGCTCTAATTCATTACTGAATGAGCGATGCGTATATATATATATATATATATATATATATATATATATATATACATATATATATACCACAAAAGTATAGGGTAGGTATGGATGGTATAATATTTATTATCTAAAATCACTATTCTTAAAATGTGGTCAATACAAAGTTTATTTATTTAGAATTTATAACATAAATGTTATAATATCACTAGAAGTGATATATATATATATATATATATATATATATATATATATATATATATATATATATTCCTCATGGCATGCTCAAGGGTTTGGGTTATTTTGTGTTTTTTTATTGTGTCTTAATGTAAGGTACTAAATAGTGGGTACATCAATATGTTATCGTTATAAATATTTGGGCGTCATTTTCTACAGCAGGAGCCCTCTAGTAATAATAAGAATCTTCTTTCTTGAACTCTGTTCTTTTTTGTTTTTTCATCAATCCTCTCTTTTCAATCTTCTCATTCTCTTTCACCTTCCACTTCCCGTAATCCCCTGTATTCTAATGGTATCATCTCCTTCCTCGAGGTGAAACGATTAAACAAAAAAGAAAAGAAAAGTTAATTGCCGAGACAAAGGCTGCAAAAACAGAATATGCCTTCTTATTGACATGGGAGTCCCTGTAGATTGTAATGTATTATTGAAGAACCTCAAAATATATTCCAAATACAAAGATTTTGAACTAGAAATCTAAAAAAAAATATAAAAAAATGACACATGAAGACATGAATAATCCCAGTTGTGGTTGTGACCTGCGTTTGATTGAAATGGGTTCTGATCAACTCATTGAAGAGATAATCTTGGAATTATTTCGAATTTTTGTTCTCATCTTGTTTGATATAGGTGTCATAGTAGACCCAACGTTTCGACCAAGTACCCCATGGTCATCATCACGTCCATAAATTGGCTGATGTGGATTATCTCGTTGATTATTGCGAAATATCCTGTGAAACCAATTATTGTTCTCATCTTTGTTGATATAGGTGTTATAATAGACACAACGTTTCGATTATTGAAAATTACACATCTCAAAAATAAATACAAATTATGACAAGTGGCACGAACCAACTAACATAATCCAGTTGTCAAAATTCATCTGACACTAATAATAAAAGGCTCCAAAAATACACCACTAAAGTACTTCAGGACGGTGGCGTAGTGGATATAGTAGTTGGTTATACATGTGTTAGTATCATCTAGTGGACTTTGTGACGAACCAAATCCAACATGAAAGAACAATAATTGATTTCGCAACAATCAACGAGATAATCACATCAGCTAATCTATGGACACCTGATGATGACCAGAGAGTACTTGGTAGAAACGTTGTGTCTATTATAATACCTATATCAACCAAGATGAGAACAAAAGTTCAAAATAATTCTAAGATTATTCATCTCAGAAATAAATACAAATCATTGAAGGGATTCTTGGTAGCCCATGCTTTAAAGAAATACAAAGGGATTTATCGATGTAAAATATTTGTGATCTTAAGTTGTTTTATTTTTATTTATTTGTTTTTTAATGTTCACTGAAAAATGTAATTATGTATGTGCGTTGTGGTGCATTGGATATCGACTCGGAACGAGAAATCGGGGAGCCGAGTTCGAATTCCAGCTGAATTCATTGCATTCACTTACGCACAAATACCCTTGGGAAAGGTATTAATCCGTCTCTTCCTTCCAGTTATGGGTTAAATAACAGGACAGATTGGGTTCTATAGCCTTGGTTGGCAAGCAGTCTACCGCAGAAAGCAATGGCAACCTACTGTGGATAATCTTATGTCCAGTCTTTCGAGACATGATCGCCCAAGCGTGTATCACATATAACACTTAACTGACTGATCTGTGTCAGTGGGTGGCTTCACGTTCATATGTTTATCAGAGTAAAGGATACGTCTTTAATAAAATGTAAGGTTAGCAACTCAGCTTTATCAAAAATGCGTGGGAAAGAAATTAAATGGCCAATTTTCAATAGAATATTTCATGACTTGTATACAAATGTAAATTTCGATCTCACCTTCAGCTTAACTGAAGTGTCAATAAATAAAGTCAATGTAGAAAATTTGAAGTTTTTTTTTTATTTTCTCCTAAAACCATGGGATAGTCTACTGAAATACAAACGCAACTTTAAATGTAAAAGGTAGTTTGGAAAGCTGTGCGTAATATTACCAGTGAGTGGTATTATGTCGGAATAGACAGCAAATGCTTAAGTACATGACTTCCCACCTGAATCTTGTATTGAGAGCGTAAAAACAAAAATGGTGGACCGTCCCAGAAATTTTAATATTCTCAATCATAACATAAGCACATACACACATGCACGCACGCACGAACGCACGCACCCCCCATATATATATATATATATATATATATATATATATATATAATACTAATAGCAACAGAACTAATTCTGTCAAGATTATCAATAATTTAACTACAAATGAAATCGTCTTGAAACCTACCGGGAACTAACCCAGACGAAAAAGAAGGGGAAGAAAAAAAGAAACAAACGAAATACCTGAACAAAATGTCAAACATTCGTAAGAAAGAAAAAAAACCCAAGACGAAAACCTTATCAATAAAGAGCTCAATACGAAAGCAGAGTACACAAAGCACCCAAAAGTAGAGCAAACATTTTTTTTTATATTTATATATATATAAATATAGGGTAGCTATGAATCGAATAAAATTCCCTATCAAAAGAAACACTATTCTTAAAAAAGTGCCCTATACAAAGTAGAGCGAATAATATTTATTTAGAATTTATTATATAAATATGTCATGATATCACTACAAAAGTAGCCATTTTGTTTCGACACTATCTCAATGCTTTTGCTAAACTTAGAATTTAATATTCGTAATAAAAATAAAGAAAAGTGAATCTAATTGTCGAATAATATTTCTAATCTCTATTTTAATCAATTATTGATGTTAATGTTCCAATAAAATATTTTAGTGTCTGTTCTTATATTCTTCAAATTAGCAATTGCTTTGTTTTGATTAGCCCACACTAAGTAACAATGCCTCCCTGATTAAGGAGGGTTCGGTTAGTCTTGAACTTTTTAAAACTCTTCAATTAGAAATGAACTTCATCACTTGATAAGACACAGATAGTGATAGTATTACATATTTATGTTATATATATATATATATATATATATATATATATATATATATTTATGGGTGAAAGTGCTCAATATCAGAGATAGAAGGTATATTTAAAAAAAGTGAACATCGAGATCAACACCAAGCGGCAACGATCTGTTTCATACTTGAATGCAATCTTCAGGTAATCCTGACCTGAATATTGCGTTCATGTGCGTTGTGGTGCATTGGATATCGACTCGAAAGGAGAAATCGGGGAGCCGAGTTCGAATTCCAGCTGAATTCATTGCATTCACTTACGCGCAAATACCCTTGGGAAAGGTATTGATCCACCTATTCCTTCCAGTTATGGGTTAAATAACCGGACAGATTGGGTTCTATAGCTTTGGTCGGTAACCAGTCTACCGCAGAAAGCAATGGCAACCTACTGCGGGATAATCTTCTGCCCAGTCAGTCATGTCTCTTTCCAGACATGATCGCCCAAGTGTGTATCACGTATGGCACTTAACTGACTGTAAAACAGACTGTCACTGCTTGGTGTTGACCTAAGTGTCCACTTATATGTATGAATGGGGTTCAAATGTGGATCAAGTTGGGATTAGAATGCTGACAGAATGAGAAGATAAGGAGCCAATAAAAATGGTATGTTTTTTTAGTTTTGTGTTTTTTTATGTGAGATCTGATCAACTAATGAAAAACAAACAACACAGAATTAAAAACGCCAGAACATTCTCTTCCATATACATATTAAATTTATAAACAATTCCTATTTATTCATTATCCTATATATATATATTTCAACAACCTGAAACAAACGCTAGTTAATAGCGGTTTCCAGTCTATCACAGAACTCTAAATTAGACTATTTCGTTCTAAGATAGACGATAGCGACACTGAACATATAGATAAAAATAATCTCATTAGCATTTTCTGTAAAAATTAAATGCATATTAACTATAAACAGGATGATTTTTTAGGAACATTATAAAGAACAACAAAATTAAATTTTATATCTACTATAAAATAACCTTATTAGAAACAACAACAACAACAACTCACTTGCGAGATCCACATTACAGAGAATCAATATCAATTATGAATTGAATGTTCTTTAAGGATCTGCGTTTTTGATAAAGCCACATTCATGAATAAATATGTTGGACAGACTACTACATCCGATCAAGAAGACTCACATTGCATCTCTTTGACCCTAGCTCCATTTGGATCCATTTAAACACACTCGGAAACCAAACTCCATCCGTAAAATATTCATAGAAAATGCAAGTACAATAGTCTCAGCTACATGTAAAAAACAAAAACAAAAACAAAAAAAAAAACAAAACAAAACAAGAGCACTAATAATAATAATAACAATAATAATAATAATAATAATAATAATAATAATAAAAGGTAACGCTTAATAACAGCAACTATGATCAGAGCCACAATGTGCTGACCGTGTTTAGGAAATTAAGAAAATTCTCACAACTCTAGAAACACAAAAATACACATTCAGTTATAAATAAACACAGTAAAAAAATCTTGATAATATCTAATAAAAAAGCCGATAATATTTTGATATATAGAATATTCATTTTTACACACAGAAAAAAAACACTTATACGATCAGAAGAAAAATGAATAAAAAGTTTAATCAAAGTACCTGGTCTTTAAGGAAATTTGTATAAAAGAGAGATTGCTACCCAAATACACAATTATATATATATATGCGCAATCCAAATTGTGGTTGCTGGGACCAGCAGACGCTAGTTCGAAAAAAGTGCTCAATGCACAACCAACACAAATGAACTGAATATGCGGAGCTAAAAATATATTAATAAACCTGAGTAGCAAGTAAGTGGTGTGTGTTCTGTTCTTCATATATATATATATATATATAAAGAACAGAACACACACCACTTGCTACTAACCGAATATATATATATATATATATATATATATATATATATATATATATATTGTTAGATTCTCATTCAAATTTATATACTGTATTGACGTAAGGGAAGGATGTAAGATTATGAGAATATGAAGGATGGATAATGGTCTACCATAGACTTGAAGAGGTTACGACTGAGGTTATTGGCGAAGAATCCTCTCAGGAATCTGCTCTATATGTTAGCAATTTTCAGGAAAAAGTTCTGTGAGTGGAAGATCCTTCTTACAAGTGAAATGAAATACGAAGGGTTATGAGTGGCAAAGTGTCTCCTAGCTGTGAAGGTCTGAACTGGTGGAATAACGTATTCTGGCTCGTTGTCTACACCTGTTAGTTTTTATGTGACCGAATGAGTTAATGTTTCTTTAAAAAGTTTTTTGTGTTTATTTTTCAGATGAGCTTAGTTCTTAATTACCGAAGAGAGGGGGTTAGGATTTTGCTATGGGTTGTGTTTTCTATAAACTTCCCAGTCACTGCAGCACAAACTCAAGGAACAGTTATCAATGATTTAACTCAAGACCTTTTCATTGACGCACACCATCAGCTGAATCAAATCGGTGGCTCAGTATCAAGTAAGATTTTCATTTTTAAAACATAATCCAAATTTAAATCATTATCTGAATTTTTCTTCTCTTCTATTCTAATGTGTCGTGCTTCTTCAGAACGTGAGAGAGTATTGCTCTTCACAACTTCCTATCACCTGTAGCTATAAACAATGTTTTGTATTATTACTATTCTTCTTGCTGTTCTGCTTCACTAAATCCTACTCTCTCCTCTTGCTTTCATTGTGGGTGTTAAATTCTCCAAACAGTCCTTCCTTATTCTGGCAATTTTCTAAAAGTGGTACAAAGCCGAAAGTATCAGTTGTAATTAATCTAGCGAGATTAGTTTGCTAACCCATACACCACGTTGAAGAGACCGACATCTTTCAGTATTATGGTAGTTTCTGGTTTACAAGACACTGTGCCTCGGAAGAAGCACCATAATACTGGAAATAGATTTCTAAAAAGAAAAAGAAAAAAAAGAAGTCATTATCACAACACATTCACTATGCGTCTTTCATATCCACGTATTGTTTATATTAATCAGTCAGTTAAGTGCCATACGTGAAACACGCTTGGGCGATCATGTCTCTTTCGAGACATGACTGACTGGGCAGAAGATTATCCTCAGTAGGTTGTCATTGCATTCTGTGGTAGACTGGTTGCCTGCCAAGGCTATAGAACCCAATCTGTCCTGTTATTTGACTCATAGCTAGAAAGAGAAGATATGTATTATATTATTATGTAGTAATAAGTGGGGGATCAGTTTATTACTTCATAACAATATAAAATTGATCCACCATTTTATGCCCAGTAGAAGCCTTAATCATGTCTCCAACTATTATACTCAGTCAATCAGTTAAGTGCCATACGTGAAACACGCTTGGGCGATCATGTCTCTTTCGAGACATGACTAACTGAGCAGAAGATTATTCTCAGTAGGTTGTCATTGCATTCTGTGGTAGACTGGTTGCCTGCCAAGGCTATAGAACCCAATCTGTCCTGTTATTTGACTCATAGCTAGAAAGAGAAGATATGTATTATATTATTATGTAGTAATAAGTGGGGGATCAGTTTATTACTTCATAACAATATAAAATTGATCCCCCATTTTATGCCCAGTAGAAGCCTTAATCATGTCTCCAACTATTATACTCAGTCAATCAGTTAAGTGCCATACGTGAAACACGCTTGGGCGATCATGTCTCTTTCGAGACATGACTAACTGAGCAGAAGATTATCCTCAGTAGGTTGTCATTGCATTCTGTGGTAGACTGGTTGCCTGCCAAGGCTATAGAACCCAATCTGTCCTGTTATTTGACTCATAGCTAGAAAGGGAAGATATGTATTATATTATTATGTAGTTATAAGTGGGGGATCAGTTTATTACTTCATAACAATATAAAATTGATCCACCATTTTATGCCCAGTAGAAGCCTTAATCATGTCTCCAACTATTATACTCAGTCAATCAGTTAAGTGCCATACGTGAAACACGCTTGGGCGATCATGTCTCTTTCGAGACATGACTAACTGAGCAGAAGATTATCCTCAGTAGGTTGTCATTGCATTCTGTGGTAGACTGGTTGCCTGCCAAGGCTATAGAACCCAATCTGTCCTGTTATTTAACCCATAACTGGAAGGAAGAGACGGATTAATACTTTTCCCAAGGATATTTGCGCGTAAGGTAATGCAATGAATTCAACTGGAATTTGAACTCGGCTCCCGATTTCTCGTTCTGAGCCGATATCCACTGCACCACAACGCACATCCTTTTTATATTAATCACTTGTTTTTGTTTGTATGGCAATGACATACTAGTTGGTGGGTAGTAAATATACTATACATCTTTCATTGTCCGTCCAAGGGTGGTATTATTTTCATTAAAATGAATTAAAATTTAAAAAATATGTATGTAAATATATAAAACAGCCAAAGAAATTTTATTCTTCCTCAAATCCTCAAAACTTGTCACTGCTTGATTCGTGTAAAAGTTCTAAACTATCTTCTGCAGAGTCATTACTACTGTCAATCATGTTCAATAAATGTTCTTCACTACCACCCATGTCATGGTGGCAACAATGGCGGTAACTGATACATTCGTCGTGGAAGACGTACACGTATTTTTCAGTTTATTTTTTTAGGGAAAAAGCACGTCTTGTAAGCCTGAAAATACAGAATGTGTCACAGAAATTTCAATTTGTCACTTTTTTAAAATTCTGTATCCTTTTTGCTTTAATTTTGTCTTTGTCTTCCTCGTTGCTCACATGATCTGTTCATCATATTCTCATTATCTTTCTAACACTCAAGTTTAATCTTTAATAGCGAGAAAATTGTCCAGCATTCACTGCCATAGAGTAGGCTTCATATTACACAACAGTTCATTAGTTTTTTTCTTTGTTATTAAAATCATTTTAATGTATTTTGATGCTTTGCTTAGTTTTTCGAAGACATCTTTTCATATTCAAATGCGCTTTCTGATTTCCGTCTCACATTTTTAAACTACTTGCAAAATAGTTAAATTACTATATTCTTCTACCTACTGTGGGATTCCTATTTTCAACTTGGCCTCCTGTCATCTTCGTTTGTGTGAATAATTGGATAAACGTCATGTTAAAGCCACACGTATTTGGTGTCAGTTTTACGTAATATTTAAACAAGGACAAACAACAAACTATGTACATATTTAATGACTTTTCAAACTGACAAATACACGTAAGCATTGATCATTCGATAAAATACTAGTAATTCATTGTCTAACTAGTTTAAAAACCGCACTCCGTGCGACATTTTAAGCTGGTTGCTGCGATGGCCAATTGGATCCCCGGCGAAAAACTAAAAGGAACTTTGGTGTAGCTTTTGAAGTTAATAACTTTGAATTCCTCAATTTACTCTATGGAACCTCAAAACATCTCTTTAACTATGATTCGGGCTATAAGTCCAATTCCGACCAAAAAGAATTTGGGGCCAGAACTCCGATTCGGGCCGAAATTCTAATTCAAATCTAAAACTAACTTTGACAAACCACAAACTCAGTGGAATTTCGATTTGAGTTAAATTCTTTAAATCACAAACTCTGCTAAACTTCAAAATCTCATGTTACGAAGTCTCTTACTTTGACACTGATTCATTGGCATTTTTAAGAAATAAAATTGATTTCCCCGATTCACAACGTTTTCGGAAATTTTTTAAACAAAAAAATATTTTAAACCAAAAAATTTAAATTAAAGTTTTTGTGTTACTTTAAAACTCAATATAAATATAAACTTTTAAAATCATTATTTTTCAGTTATTTTAAAATTTGAATCTTAACTGTTTCCTCCTCATCCGGACACAAATTCCAATGCTGGATGTTTAAGCACCAGATGAAGGTTACTCCAAAGATCTGATTCCAATGCAGACGACAATTCTACTCCTGCAGCTTCTTCTCTCGCACTTCCCGCCTGTGAAACTCGCTCCCATATTCTTGCTTTCCTGACGGCTACAACCTCCAGGAATTTAAAGGCAAAGTCAATATTCATCTACTAACCACTGGACTCTAGCTCTCTCCCCACCCCCGTATATCCTTCGCTTTCTCTCCACCTATGTATCTGTCATCACACCTGCTTTCTCAGCTTTCTATTGCTCATTTCTAACTAGTTTGTACTCCTCACTCTTTTCTAATTAATCTTTTTACAGTTATGTAGCCCCCCACACACCAGTGGCATTTCTGCCTTGCTCGTGGTGAAATGATTACAAAAAAAAGAAGTATAATATGTCTATGCAGAGCAAGCGTGGCTCGAGATGGAGGACAGACAGACAGACAGACAGACACATGAACTGACAGACAGAAATTGCCGTTTATTTACTTAGATAATTATTATTCTGTTTACTGAAACATACTGATATAATAATAATTGATAAAAAATGGCTTCGTTTTGTTTCACCAAAGTTTTCATTTTGTTTTGTTTTTTTTGTTTTTTTGTTTTTTTGTTTTTCGCAAATATTCTTCTATATACCGTATTCCTCTAGGAAGTTTGCAGTCATAGCTCTCCACAATTTCCTGTCCTTTGTAGCTATTAATAAATTTGCTTATCTTTCTGAAATCCAGGTTATACACAAGTTTACTAGGTAGGTTATGCGTTTTATTGCAGTGTCTCTCTTGCTTTCAAACTGTCCTGTGAGTATAAAACTTTTTTTTTATTCATCTCACCCCAAGCAAGGCATTCCACTGCCACTATTGCGCATGGGGCTACATAGGGGAAGATAAAGAGAAGGAGTGGTTAGACATAGGGAATGTCAGGAGGAAGGTGACAGATGAGTAAGGATACCGAGGATGAGGGTTGGGCAGATGGGAAGAGTGTTTAATAGAATGGGAGCAGGTTAGTGTGTTAGGAGGTGTCTATTGACCTTACATTTAAACTCCTGGAGATTGTATCCATCGGGGAAGCAATCGTGTGGAAGAGAATTCCACAGTCGGGAAGTGCGAGGAAAGAAACTATTGGAGTAGAAGTTGCGGTTGCATTTTTATCGGTTTCCAAGTTTTCTTTCCTTATTATGTGTACTAGTAATTTCAACACTCTCTTCCTAATATTATGTATAAGTGTCATCTTCGCTTCCATTTTCTCTAAAATTTCTTTGCTGCTAGCTTACATGTTCTGTCCATAATATCCCCAGAATCCTTCTGTAGAACCACATTTACGTTGCTCCAAGTCATTTCTCTAATTGTGAAGAGATTAACGAGTATTTACTAACATATTGAATAACTGATACTCTTTTCTTTTTTTTTGTTTCAAGTCTACGTAACATTACGTAACAGTTCGATACTCTTTTCTTTGTTTCTGTTGCTTCAAGTTTCTTTCTCATCTGTGAAGAGATTGTCCAACATTCACTTTCATATAGGAGGACTGATATAACGTAACAATTCAATACTATTTTATTTGTTTTTGTTACTTCAAGTCTCTTCTTCATCTGTGAGGAGATTGTCCAGCGTTCATTGTCATGTAGGAAAACTGATATTACCTGATAGTTCAGTCCTTATTTTCTTTGTTTCTGTTTCTTCAAGTCTCATCAAACCGTTGGTTCAGCACAAATGATTTAGGAAAACTATGAATCCGTCTCGTCTCCAGCAAAAGGTTAATAACAAGTTAAACTGGCCTTTCTAGCATTGATTGATAACCAACCTAGAAAGATAATTATGAATCCAAAAACCTTTTGGTTGTTGTGTTAGCAACTCTACTCCGCATAAATCTTTTCGCCATGAAAACCACAGGAGTAACACTTAACGAAGCAGTATCCCTCCACATAAGAGTGTATAGAGCCAATGGCAACATATTCATCAAGAAAAGGTTGAATGCTTTGTAAGTTTACGTAAACGTTGGAACGACATATTTCAACCTGACTGCGTCAATGACTTTAGCAATGCGACCCATTGTAAACAAGAATAAATCTCAAGAAACTGTGTCATAAAACTTTCTTTTGTTTCTTAAAAAAAATAAGTCAAGTTTATGCACGAATAGGTTCAAATAAACAACAAGTGACTACTGTTAATAACAAATAGGAAAATTCAAGCTGGTTGATTGTCGATGTTTACTACAATTTATTTATTTCAAAGTAAGTACACTCCACCGCAGTCACGTTTTATTTGAAATCTTTGCTGTACGTTCTTATCAAGTTGGGTTACGGTGCTTATATTAGGAGTATATCTTGTCTAATGTTCTACATCGACGAACTCAGGTTTTTATGCTTGTCGAATGTTTGTATTTGAGTTCTCATCTTCCTTTATGTGCTGTGTCTTTTCAGGATCTGGACGATCATGGCTCTCTACAACTTCCTATCCTTTGCAACTCTAAGCAATATTAGTCCCATTATTGTCACTCCCGGACAATGTTCTGCTGTCTATTTACACGAGCTCGATAGGTAGGTTACTCGATGCTTCTCTTGTTTTCAGTATGCCCTCTGAGTGCATCTTCTCTAAACCCTTTTCCTCTTTTTGTGTCCCAGAAATTTTAACAGTCTTTTCGTAATTTGAAACACAAGCGTTCTTTTGGTTTCCATTTTCCTTAAAAATTTCTCCTTGCGTATATATTCGATGGCATCCGCAGAATCCTTTTGTCAAACCTCATTTCTATTGCCTCAAGTATCTTCTTCACCTGTGAAATTTTCCGGCCTTCGCTACCATAGAGAAATATTTTATTTATTTAAACTTTGGTTATAATTCAGTATTTCCAATATTTACCCTTCTCCCTCACTTGAGAGAGATGTGACACAAGGTCTTTTTTAATGTGGGGAACCTGAGCGCGTACGCTCAGGTACTGGTCAAAACATTACCTATCCACCGCAGTGGATAGGTTCAAAACCGGTCTAAACTGGTCTTAAACTGGTCTTATTCGATCTTAATTTGGTGACCCCAGCCCGAAGGCCGGAGACAACTCAGCTGTAGTATTTCCTGTGCGTTTTTATCGGGTTAGGACTTACAGCCATTCACCGAAGTTAAGCAACGTTGTACCTGGTCATTGACATCTATGGAATATCAGACGCTTCAAGCTTAGATTTGCGGATGCCGTAAGAGATAACGTCTTAGAATGAGAACTCGAAGAACCGAGTTTGAGTTCTAGTCATATTCATTATATTTGCTTATAAGAAAAATGCCCTTGAAAAAGGCATGAATCTACCTCTTCTTTGAGCTAAGAATTAAATATTAAGACTTTTATCAGAAAATGATTATTATTATCTTCAAACAAAATCTTACAATCCAAAAATGATAATCATAAGCTTTAAGTAAGATTAGAAAGGTTGATAACCCGTAAAAAACGAATCAATTATCGGGTTAGATTAGGATGTTAATATTGGGTTTGGATAAAAAATGTTCGTCTTTTAATGAAATCGTTGTCTTCATGAAGTGTTACGTATCGAGGATCTTCGCTCTTTGAAAGGTTTTGAATGCTGGTTCGGTTTTCATCTACCTTGCAATTAAAATCAACATAATTGATACTTGTATTGTCCAAGTATGGGATTTAATTCAAGGAACTATTAAAATGCTGCAATATATATGGCCACTTTCTGTCTGAATTTCTGGGATGAGGAGTTATTTGCACTGTTCATATTCGGACTATTGTCCTCGTGAATGCAGCGAAAATACTGGACAAAGAATAACACTGAAGACTCGGACGTCTGAAATAATTAATGCATATGCTAGGCGATGAGGACCTCCTTAGTAGGACTAGCATAGAAATAAATACAATATAGGCGTCGTTAATAAAAAAAAAAAAAGAAAGACAAATGACAGCGATTCTTCAGCAGCAGCAGTCAAAACATGATAGGAAGCAGCAGTAGCAGCACTAATCAGCAGGTAAGTTAGGTTTATGGCTCCATGTTCACTACTGAGAAATGTAATTGAGTATATAGTGCATTAGGGCATTGTATCGTGAATTTGTTGACATAGTAATTGTGAGTTTAATCCTTGGGTTGAGCTGTGTGTTCTTGGACTCATTGGAAACGAGCGAGCAAAAACTGAACAGTACTAAATATCAGAACTAGAAGAGATATTCCTACATGGACAGTGTAGCGAAAACAGTCTACCCACGTAGATTAAAGTGTTCGGTTCGATATTCCATGTGAGTTATCCTGATGAAGGCCTAGAGCGCAATGTCCAAAACGCTGTGATAACAACAACGAAGATGAGTACAATAGTCAGAATGTAAACAGTTAATTTTCATGCGTGATACACGTTAAGGCGATCATGTCTTGAAAGAGACATGACTGACTAAGCAAAATATTTTCCCGCAGTAGGTTGCCATTACTTTCTGCAGTAGACTGGTTGCCAACTCAATCTGTCTCGTTATTTAATCATTAGCTGGAGGGAAGAGAGGGATGAAAGCCTTTCCCAAGGTATTTTGTTGTTGTTGTTGTTTTAACCAAAAATTTCGTGTTCTCGAAAATGTTTGTCTTTTCTACAAGTGTTTTTTTCGCCTTCTGCTCTGACGAGTTTTCTTATTCCGTTGTGCCTCGCCCTCATCAATTTTCAATTAGGTCCGACTCTTTTACTGTCAAAATAGGCAAATATAACCGCCAATTCGACTCTCTCAGTTTCTTTCTTTGCACTTCTCACCTGCGGAACTCTCTTCCCCATGCTACAATCTCCAAAAGTTTAAATGCAACCTCAATAGTCAACTTCTATCTCCGTGACTCCCACCTCTCTCTTACCCTTTCTACAGCATCACCTATACTGTTTTCTTCTCTGTAATCCGTCTCCTCTCACTGTAACCCCACTAATGGTGGTATTCTCTTGCTTGGGGCGAAACGATTATTTTAAAAAATCTGTGCGTAAGTGAAACAACTAGGATTCGAAATAATCTCTCCGATTTCTCGTTCCGAGACGATAACCACTGCCTCACAATGCACATCCCACACCCCAACGTACTTCTTAATATTGTCGAGGAAAATAATAAACGGACAATAACAGCAAGAACATCAATAATAATAATAATAATAATAATAACATTGAGGGCATAAAGGAAAGGGGAATAAGATAATGGTAAATATAAAGAAATATGATAATAAACAGTAACACAGTTTGTTGAAAATATATCTGAAATGAATATATATAAAATGTGATATATTTGATAGGATTAGTTACGATTTAAAATTCTCGCAAACAAAACTAGTAGGAGGCTTAAGTTGCTGCACGTTTTCATTGGTCCGCGAAATGACGACACAGCAACAGGTGGGAACGTGAAATTTCCCGGTAAAACAAAAATAAGCAAATTTAATCCTCCAAAATTTTTTCGTGATATTTTTTCGCTTGGTTGCAAAGATTTAGGGCGGGCAAATTTCTCTTATTCCCTTTCAACTCGGGAAAGCCTAATTTTGGGAGTTGGGTGGGGAATTGTCTAAAAATAATTATAATATAAATAACATTAATCATTTCGTCACTTCAAACAAACGCTCTTCCGTAGAAATAATAAAAAGCATTGAACGATATATATATATATATATATATATATATATATATATATATATGTGTGTGTGTGTGTGTGTGTGTGTGTGTGTGTGTGTGTGTGTGTGTGTGTGTGTTCGGTAAAAGTGCACGATATCAGAGATAAAGCACGTCTATATATAAGTTTGGACACTGAAAGTTGAAGTCCCTACTTATATATAACACGCTAAAATTTCATCTCTTTCATTCCATGCACCTATGTCTTAGGGAGTAGGGACTTCAACTGACACCAAAATCATGGTTCATACCTGAAGACAATCTTCAGGACATTATCTCTCTCTCCCTCTCTTTCTCTCTCTCTCTCTCTCTCTCTCTCTATATATATATATATATATATATGATGAGCTGTGATACAGTGAAACAGGCTTGTGTATGGATGACTAATATATTATGCTCTCATTATGATTGAGCTCTCTGGAGAGGAAAATTTTAAAAATAGTTACCACTTCTGCGAGTTACGCGTTAATCTTTAGTAATGAATTGCGTTCTTCCGGTGACTGGCATGTGTATACACCGCTTATATATAACACGCTAAAATTTCATCTCTTTCATTCCATGCACCTATGGCTTAGGGAGTAGGGACTTCAACTGACACCAAATCGGTCGAGTTTTGTTCCCGAGTGGAAGCAAGTGGAAGTCTAGCCACACTAATGAGCTGTGATACAGCGAAACAGACTTGTATGTGAATGACTAATATATATATATATATATAGATGATAATTTTGTTATACCAATGGTTTATATAAGCATTATATCACTACACAAAATGTTCATCTTTCAGAACAATACAATAATATTCATCTTCTGGTGATACTTTAAAAATAAATGTTGAAAATGATTTGTTTTAAAAAATATAAGATGAATTCACGGTTATTTAGAAAATTAAGGAGCAGTGGTGGAAGGAAGTTAAACAATATGATTGTGGGTGTGTCAGTATTACTCAGTCAAAAGTGAGAATTAGTTTGAACTATGAAGTTGAAAATTTGCGTCGCGTGGAAAACATAGTTGCTCAATGTCAAAACATGACACTTTCTTATTTCCTGGGTAAGATACATTCAAGGAACATGCATTATTGAAATGAGTAGACAATAATTTTTAACAGCAGGGTGTAGTTTGGGTTTTGTAAAATCTAATTTTATCTTCATCTGTTAAAGTGGCAGGAAGTTTTCATCATCATCATCATTCTGCAGCCTCAGCCGAGATTCAAGATCTTGTCAGTAGCTTGATGCTTCGCTAAAGTTACCAAGGGTGTTTTTATCGTGACACCATCACTAGATGGGTTGCCTACCACGGCTTAAGAGAGGCCCATTCACCCTCATTGAGAGGATATCCCGCGCCAGTTTTCCAACCTGGTATTTTTACAACCTCGCGGTAAAAAAAAGATATTATACATAAACTACTGCATAGTAGTAATTAAAAAACAGTAATTTTTGAAAGTTTTTTGTTTATCTTATAACGTCAGTAGCAACGCCTATTCCTCTTTGGTCATTAAAGATATTATACATAAACTACTGCTTGTAGATTTTTTTTATCTTCTTTTTATAACGTCGGTAGCAACGCCTATTCGTTTTTGGTCATTAAAGATATTATACATAAACTATACTATATAGGAAATTATACTCTATATTGCGCACTCTTTATAAAAGTAAATGTATGAACAATAGGTTTTTAATCTATCTGTTCTTTCACTTCCTTATAATATATATATATATATATATATATATATATATATATATATATATATATATATATATATTATCTATCCGGATAATTAAATTAAAGTCACGAATAAGTATACTTTAAGATAGAAAAAAAAAATCGAGCCATTGTGGATGAAACTATGCCCAGCACATTCTTTACAATCCAATGAAAAGCTGTTGATTTCAGCCCAGAGGAAAAGATACGAAAGGTTTGTATGAACAGCCTTGTGGTTAAAACAGTTTAAAAATAAACAAAAAATTCATCTCTATTTGTTATAGTTTTTTTTTTTAAATGACATGTCCCATTAGGAAAGTGTTGATCATGTCTCTTCACAGCTTACTTTTGTTTAATTATCTGGTAAAAACCACGAGGATGTGCGTTGCGTTGCAGTGGATATCAGCTCATAACGAGAAATAGGAGAGCCGAATTCAAATTCCACTTGAATTCGTTGCATTCACTTACGCGCAAATACCCCTGGGAAAGGTGTTAGTCCATCTCTTATCCCTCCATCTAGGGATTAAATACAATGACAGATTGGTTTGTATAGCCCAAGTTGGCAACCAGTCTACCTCAGAAAGAAATAGCAACCTACGGCGGGAAAATCTTCTACCCAGTCAGTTGTGTTTCTTACGAGACATGATCGCCCAAGTATGTATTACATATGGCACTAAACTGACTGATCATCCATTCGCTACAATATAAAGAGAAACGGTATTAGTGATAACTTTTTGAACTTTTCATTATGAAGTTTGCTTTCTAACCTATTTTCAACATTGATTATTTATTTTATTCTATTTATTGTAAATTATACTCGTGTGTTTTTTATATTATCAACCAGTAGGCATTTCAATCATTTCTTTTAATTTTCCTCTGTACGCTTTCTTAATTTCTCCGTTTCTATTTTATACATATTGGTTGTCTCCCCTTACTCAGATTGAACAAGCCTAGAACGAGAACTGACGAATGTATATCTAAACTTATTGATAAATGGAACTTTGTCTGTGTGTGTGTGTGTCTGTGTGTGTGTGTCCATTACCTATAGACTCTGAAACAGCTGAACCGATTTTCTTGAAAATTTACACAGTTGTACTATAAAGATCTGCGAGTGTTTTCTTAGCTAGGTTTTGTGTCGAGGTACCCCCGATAAATATTGAAAAACGATAATCGAAAAAATCGGGTTATAGAAGGAGTGGTCCGATTTTAATCAAATCTGATACACTCATAGACAAAGACATAAGAAACGATATTCAGAAGTTTCAAAGTTGCAGTTCTTACAATAGTACAGAAAATCGATAATATATATATATATATATATATATATATATATATATATATATATATATATATATATAAGGCAAGCTGTTTGTGTGTGTGTCTGTTTATCTGTCTGTATGTCCTTTATACAAATCCACAATTTTTATCCGATTCTCACCAAACTTCACACAAATATTCTTTAGGCTGAGTCTGAGCTCCAGGACCATGGATTAGTTTTAAAGCTTTCATTACACCCGAGCAACGCCAGGCTATACTGCTAGTATGGCTATAAATGAATACTTAATAAGTGCTTGGGGAGTTGACAAGAAAAGGCGAAAATCAAAGTTGACTCACAAACTGTTTCTGAAACTTGTGTTCTGTCTTGAAGACGATATAAGTGTGTGTAAACTTGTTGGTGAATTATCTGCGAGTTCTCTTGTAAACAAACGAGAATTTTTCCTATCTTGTGGCCTATGGATCTGTGGAGAATCTAGTAGACGATCTTGCTGCGTGCTAACATATCGAGAAATTAGCCGTGCAATCTTGTAGCCGTCCAGCTGTGTGCTAACATGTAGAAGATTGAGCTGCCGGTTACTTTAACGACGACGGAGCTGAATGCTTGGCGTTGTGTGCTATCTTGCCGACCTTGGAGCTACCTACCCCCACCCCATTTTGACAAGTGAACTGCTTTCCATCTTGGTGATAATGGAGTTGCGTTCTATCTTGCTGACGAAGAAGCTACATACTATCTTGCCGACGATAGCGTTAAGTTCAAATGCGTCGAATATGGCGTAAAGTATAATCTTTCAGACGATAGAGCTACGTGCCATCTTGTCAACGATGGCGTTGCGTAATACTTTGCTAACAATCGAGCTATATCAAACCTTGTCGACGATGGCAATACGTGCTACCTTGCCGACGATGGCATTGCCTGCTACCTTGTTGACGATGGAGCTACGTGCTACCTTGTCAACGTCAGCACCCTGTGCTACCTTGCTGACAATGAAGCTATGTGATACCTTGTCGACAATGTAGCTCCATATCACTTTTTCTACGGTGTAGCTAAGGACCACTTTGTTGACGACGGAGCTACATGCTATCCTGTCAACGACGTCGTTTCCCACGCCATTGTTGGCAATGCATCTATGTATTAATTGTTTTATGAGCTATGCTGAAACGATTTTATTTAATTATTTTATAAAATAAATTTTATTAAGACTACAAATGAGTAGAAGTCTTCATTTTTTTTTATCTGTTTTGAATGTTCTTTAAATTGTACTGGGAAATTTCTAATTCGACAGCCATTTTCTTTAATAATTTGTTCAATTTAGAGCGATACAAATTAAATGTATGATCAGTTTGATCCTTTGATTCTCTATGTATTAATTATTTATTTTCAGATTTAACAGTGTCTTGTGTGTTCAACAAGTCCATTTGTGGTTATAGAATAATTCAGGACGTTGCCCAACAAAAGGTGACATGGTCATTAATACCAAACAATTTTACCAATACGCAACATTCAAAAGGTATGTTTTCTTTTACAGAAATAAATATAATAAATTGCAATATTTTGTTTCATTAAAAATGTTAAAAATTGTTAGAATAGAAGGACGTTTATTACTGAATTGTATTAGGTGCGTGTGTAAATGTTTTGAGTACCGTCATTCTTAAATGTTGTGACAGTGTATTTTAGAGTACACCTCTGCACAGGTAAACTATCTTGGCCGAAAAAATACCAAGGAAACCTTCCAAGTAAATGCATATGGACTCAAATACAAATTACTAATATTCACCAACTCTTGGGCCAAATAAATGATAAGACATGGTAAAACATAATGATTGAATACAGCAACTATCTTGAATTATAAATAATGATATAGAGTACCAAATATATTTATTACATAACTGATAATAAGAGTTCAACATACTATCTAAGATTTTGCTATTTCTTACTGGTATATGATATCTCTTTTAATGACTGTAGACCTTCGTAATGTTTGTGTTTAAAATGAGAGATCAAGTTCGTGTATGTTCCCTTCGCTGTGGTGACCATATCAGGGATGTAATATCCAAACCTTAGATATGTTGAACTCTGATATATAATAATTATATTTTGGTAATTTGTCTATATTTCTGACATGAGGTAGTATTTACATTTGCATTATTCGGACTATTTCCACGCCATTTTGACCGTTGTACGCTCCGGCCTTCAAACATCAACATGAAAAATTGCAATATGAATTCTGTTAAGAAACACTAGAGAAACTCAATAACATAAAAAAACATCAAGAAAATCATTAGCATAAAAGAATTTCAATATGAACTCTGGTAAAAAAAAAGGTTACTGAAACATTAGGTTTATAAGTCCAAGAAATTCAGTTGTTATTGTCCTCAAGAACAGATGGCATTGGTTAGTTCCAGTAACATGACCCAAAGAGTTATGAGTTCAATACGAGGCTACAGCAGTGGTGACCAAGTAACCTAGAGAGTCGGATTAAAGGCAGATAACTCATGACTACCAGAAGCGTCTTCACACAAGGAATGAGGATGATATACTCCAGTGATCGTAATAAAGGGTTCAGTTCAAAATTTCTAGCATCTGAAGAAAGCCGGAGCATACAACGGCCGAAACACCGTGGAAACGGCAACGAAGATGAGGACAATAGTCCGAAAATGTAAAAAGTATATATTTGGCAGTCTATGTAATTTTTATAATCCAAGATCTCATCATAATAGGACATCAAATATAAATGATTTAAATGAAAGTCAAAAGTAGAAGTTGGTGTGTATTTTGTTTTAATCAGTTAATTACTGAGTTTGAGAGAATATGAGAAATAGAAAAATATTATTAAAAGGAGAAAATAATAAAAGAACAGGAATATATATATATATTAAATATGGTTGGTGGTAGAAAATATCGTAACCGCCATAAATAAGGAAAGATTTTCATTCTATTACCACTTATGATGATAATAATATTAAAAAAAAAACAGGTGGATCATATATTTGGCCTCTAACTAATCTCCATCTAAAAGCTTTATCTCTACATATTGCCCATTTCTGTTATAGATAATTATTTCTTTATTAACGTTGATTTAGCTTTGTTGAGCGAGGTTGGAAACCGATTAGCTAGCCCGTTTTTCAATTCTATTTTTGAAATAATATTATCATCATGAGTCGTAATAAAAATAATATTTTTGTCTAAATAAACAAAAAATGACGGATATATATATATATATATATATATATATATATATATATCCGTCATTTTTTGTTTATTTTTTGTAATATTTTTGTCTAAATAAACAAAAAATGACGGATATATATATATATATATATATATATATATATATATATATATATATATCCGTCATTTTTTGTTTATTTAGACAAAAATATTATTTATATATATATATATATATATATATATATATATGGTAATATTTTTATTAAAAGTTTATAATAAAAACATAGTTTATTGTAACACAAGAGCCGTTGTGTTTCAATACTATTTTATTAGCACCTCGTCAGGCAGTCTGACGATGAGCTAATAAACACCCCTTATTAGTACCTCGTTAGTCTGCTTGACTTGCAGTAAACTATGTTTTATTATAAACTTATAATAAAAATTTTACCATATGTAATGCACTATCTGCATCGAGCACACTTAATAAAGTGAATCACTACAGTGGACTGCCAGTTAGTTTGTACTACTTCTAAGAGATAGATAGATAGATGTAATTATGTTTAACAGAAAAAATTAAGATTTTGAAATTTCAAAATCAGAATGTACTTCTGAATAAACGTAGAGAAATCATTAGTATGTGTCGTCACATAAATAAATTTGAATTGCAATAATCATTTCATTCTTTCATTTAGTCACAATAATGTTTTTAAAATTTGGCGAAGCAGTAACCTTTTCCCTCCTACCTACCACTAACTCAGTGGTCAAGCCACATGCCTTCCATTACCATAAGAGAAATTACTACATTAAAATTCCTCCAGCTTAACCCTATCACAGCCAACATACTCACCTCTTGCTTTACTAGCCCTTGCCTCCGACATTAGAATTTTTCCTTACTATTTGATTAAACGGGGTTGAAAATGCATTTTTTAAGCTGACATATGAAAATAGCTATTCCCCACTCTAGATTTATCTGAAATTACAGGTATATATATATATATATATATATATATATATATATATATATATATATAATTCAAAAGGAAAACTTGTCTTTACCGTTACGTTTCGTCCTTTGATAAATTTTATCAAAGTAAATATAAGTTTTCCTTTTGTCTTTAATTGTATTGTCCTTATACAAATATTTTTAGCTATAACTTAATTTTACAACCCCCCATATATATATATATATATATATATATATATATATATATATATATATGTGTGTGTGTGGCCTGAAGCAGACTGCCGCCGTTCGTTGTTCACCTCAGTGTTCAATTTTACACTTAAATACGCTGCTTCTGAAACTTAAAATGGAACAAATCTCTTAGCCATTAGCGAAAATCCAATAAGCGAACGTTTTTGCCACAGTTACCAATTGTTCTCAGTATTTGAAATTATAATCATTTATCGTATTTCAGAACTTGTGTCTCATTTCCCACTTAGATTGTCTTTAAGCTTCAAATGAACAGTTATTTATCACGACTAATTTTATTTTACGTAGAGTATGGTATCCCGTAGTGGGAATAAAGCTACGGATGGAAAAAAAGGATGTTATTTTTGTGTTCAGCATTCCAAAATTGTTAAAAATAAGTCTAATATACCATGCACGATTTATTTTTAAATAACTTTTTGCAGAACTATATAATTTTATTCGTCTCTCTCCTTTTGCCTCTCATGAATAATCTATAGAAGAAATATTTTACATAATCTACAGAGTCAAAGTAAAAATATAAAAAAACAATCCTTTTGTCTTCTGGAAGAAGATCTGTAGTCATACTGTGGTACGATTGAAAGATGAAGTACAATAAATATTTGGTTTATGTGTATAGTGATTACCATTTTTGTAATCCTTTTCCCATGAGAATATATATGCAGACATTACTTGATAGAATATTCTATGCGCTCTGTAGGCTTGTGTAATTTTTTATAATCAATATAATAATATATAACAACTGATTTTAAAAGAAATTTCCTATGTTTCTGTTATATGCAGGTTTTATTATTTATTATTTTACCATTAATCAAATACTGACTCTGCATGTGTGAATTTCATTGATTTTTCTTTTCTTTTTCCTTATTTAAGAAAATTATGTAGCATTGGTCGGCTCCGGGGAAGAAGGCGCAAGAAGCTTCCTCCAGTCGTTGAGTTTCCAGACGACAGCAAAGACACGAGTAGAATTTTATTATTATTTATCTGGAGATAATGCTGGACAACTCCAGGTAAAATTTATTCAAAACAGTATTAAAACGGGTCACCAGTTCTGGTCTGATTCAGAAGATCATGGCCCTAAGCTGAATTATGGTTGTATGGAATTACCTCCAAATCGGACAGGTTATCTTATGTTTACTGGCATTCTCGGATCAAATACAGAAAGCGTTATAGCCGTTCAGAGAGTGCTTATTTCTAAAGGAAAATGTGAGCGTAAGTATCGTTAAAGAAGAAAAGATATATATATATATATATATATATATATATATATATAGAGAGAGAGAGAGAGAGAGAGAGAGAGAGAGAGATAGATATACAGGGTGCGATGAACGAATTTTCGTCTAAATTACGCAAAAATTAAAATACTAATATCTCATTTTAACATATATATTTACCACAGCCTCAGATGATTTCGGAATCTCCTGTAACTCTTCTGGGCTGTCTCCTTGTTTAAGTAGGTGAATGTTGTCATAATTCTTGTTTTCAGTTCATCTTTGGTGTTACAAAGAGTTTTGTTGTTCTCTCGCTCAACTGCGCTTCAAACATAATAATCAAGTGGGGGGTTGCAGTTTGTGGAGTAAAATGGCTAAATGTAAGGGTGAAATTGTCTGGTAGCTATGACTATGTCCCGTTACCAAACATAGGTTCTTCCAACATCCATCCTCTTAACTCAGGGCAACACTTGATGTAGGTCTCCGCGTTGAGTCTGACGTCCCGTGGGAAGATGACTGGAGGTACAACGTCGCCAAACACATTCGTAATCAATATAAGACTCATCCAACTCTTTCCAAACACGCTTAAATATTCGTATCGAAGCTTCCGGCACGAATACCAGCCAGTATAGCATGACGTTTCCGAACTTCTGGCAGAGTAAATTGTGTCAAGATAGTCTTTTTCTTTTAGATGGTGCCAATCTAACCCTACTATATTGTGCTGTCAGAAAAAAAAAAAAACAATGCATATGTGTGAAATTAAAAATATAACATGGCAACAATTTACCCATCGCACCCTATATATATATAATTAAATTTGTTTTTTAATTAAAATTAATATAGTCTACATTGCGACACGGAAATTTCTATGTCTCGAGATTTTTACCTTGTCATCAGGCAATGTTAGATCTTTGTTGTGAAAATGATTTTCATTTGAATATAAGAAACAATACATTTGTTATTTATACATGTGGGAAGAGAGAAAAATTATGTATGTGTTCAATTTAACTAATCAGAATAGAGATCCACTTTAAATTTGAAAAAAGGTTATATTTTGGGGGAATACATGATTTCTTCTTTCAATCTTAACGGCAAAAGTGTCAGTTGATCAAAACCCCTGTCTAGACTGCATTTCCGTTGATGTATACATTATTGTTACATAATTATTCTCTTAGTTTTCTCTGTATCCCATACTTTTCTAAAACAAAAAAGAAAGAAATCATTTTATATTTTTGATCTGAATTAAAGGGGCCTTTGAATGTAATTATACTATTTTATTTCGATTCAGAATGCATTTTATTTTAATTTTTCCTAAAACTCCTAATTTGTAAAAAGATTTTGAATATCTATTTATTTATTAAAAAAATTAAAATTAATTTTATTACTTTTATGAAATCTATTATATCATTATTATATTCTAATACAATTTTTAATATCATAATAAAAATTTCTAATATCTATTTAATTATTAAAAAATTAAATATCAATTTAATTATTTTAATATTTATTTAATTATTATTCTTTCATAATATGAAACAGATTGTTAGGTATATGTAAGTTAGTAATTTTTTATGAATAATCTTTTTAACCATATTCTAAGGTAAACATTTTGCAATGTTTACATATGATATTTATTTCATTACGTTTATTTAATAGATTTTTATTTTTTAAAAAATTAATAATATATAGGTTTTCATACACACACATAGATTTAAAGATTACATATTCTATTTTTTTTAAATTTTCCATTTTAATGTGGGAGTTTAATTTGCTTATTTTAGATACCAATAATATTTTGATAGGGAGGTTCTACTTCTGTACTTATTATTAAATAAAGATGTGTGTTGATAAAATCGTTTTTCAGAGAGTTAAAATATTTTAAACTGATTTTAAAAATGTTAAAAAATAGATTATATCTTATTATTCAATTTAATACTATCTTATTATTCAAAATATAACTTTTTGACTATTTAAATACAAGGGTTTGTTTAGAAAACCATTAAATTTTGGCATTAAATGACCCAAAGGGTTGATAAACCGTAAAGCGAACCAAACCAAACAATCGTACGCCCTGAAGAGACACGGAATATAAAATAATAAGAGTAAAACTGAGGATCGAATATTGTTCAGAATTTAGCTGCTGTACAACTTGAAAAATGGCATGTATGGCATCCGGAGATACATCCGGATGCCATACATGTATGGCATCCGGAGATATCTGTGTCGTCATGATTTTTAGTATTAAATCTAAATCATTGCTATGAATTATTTACTTTATTATCTATTACAGACAATGTACAGATAAGCACGTGTACATTTGACAACTCACTGCTTTGTAACTACACACTTGCTTGCACAGCTGATTCGGAATATGTTTGGAGGAGACACAAAGGTGCGACTTCCACTTTCGGAACGGGGCCGAATGGAGATGTTGATAAAACATTTAATGGTAAGGAAGATATTTTGCTATATTTTAATTGTAAATGAATAATGATATAGTGTAGTGTTCGGGTGAGAAAATAGATAGCAGCTCAGAACGAAAAATCGGGAGACCGAGGTCGAATTCCAGCCGAGTTCATTATATTCACTTTGAGAAAGGTGTGTATCCGTCTCTTCTACCTAGGCTGTGTTAAAGGCAGACTGGGTTCTTTAGTCTTGGTTGGCAATCAATCAAGAAGAAGGAAAAATCTGAATTCCCAAACACGTGTAGCTGGAATCCGTTAGCGTTGGGACACTTGTTTGCATAAGAAGAAAACCTCGACAGAACACCAATTCTTCCTTGGAGTCCTTTATGCGTTCCAAAAGTTTCAATCATCCTACTTTGTGGGACTTCGGTTACAGAAACATCAAAATATACCAAGAAGACAGATAAATAAACGAATTGTCTCAGGTTTTGATGGCTATCATCAATTAACAAATTAATAATTTTTATTCTTGATTTTTTAAAATCATTAAAGTGCTTAATATATTATTCAAAATAATTATTATATTGCCGTGTAGATATTTATTGGCGCGGAAAACAGAACCTTCTAGGAGAGGTCAAACACACTTCGTATTTATGCTCTTAAGAAAGGCACAAATATTTTTACCCCTTTACTAGTTATTGATTAAATAACAGGGTAGATTGGCATCTGTAGCCTTTGGTGTTGGTCAGTCTACTCTGAATTCAAAACCATGTATAAGCCAACGAGAAACCGTTCGATTATACTCAGTTATATTTCACAAAAAGTAATGGTAATTTATAGATAGAAAAAAGAAAAGAAAGCTGAGTTTTCTTTTCAAATTTTAATTTATCTCCTCTTGATTCAAAATTTACTGCAAAACAAAGTATTAATTTTGTATTAAAACATATTCGATGTCTTTCTCGTCTACATGTAAAATCCAAATTACTTAGTCTTCAAGTTTTTCACATTAAAATTAGTCCTCAATTCAGTAGGCTACTAAGTGGTACTTTTACTTGCTTGTAAAATCTACGTCTCTTCTTGTTTCAAACTATATTTCAAAACAAAGAATTAGCCAGATTATTTCTTATCTACTTGTAAAATAGGCCTTTCAAAGTAGACCTGCAGTTTTAAATCTACTTATTGTCGATTTTACTTGCTTGTAAAATCCAACTCTCTCTTTGCTTAAAAAATAATTGAAAATATTTCATATAAACCAAATATAGGTATTTCTGCTCAGTCAGTTAAATACCATAAGTGATACGCTTATGAGAGATCATGCCTATTTTGTTTTATGACTGACTAAACAAAATATTTCCCGTAGTAGGTTGCCATTTCTTTCTGCGGTAGACTGATTACAAACTAAGACTATATAACCCAATATGTCCTGCTATTTAAGTCAGTCAGTTAATTGCCATACGTGATACATGCTTAGACGATCATGTCTCTTTCGATTCATGACTGACTAGGCAGATTTTTCCGCAGTAGGTTGCCATTGCCATTGTAGTAGAATGGTTGCTAAAAAGTCTGCAGAAACCAATTTATCCTGCTATTCAATTCTCTTATTCATATGAGTCAGTTTTAATTGCCATACGTGATACATGCTTGGGCGATCATGTCTCAAAAGAGACATGATCGACTATGCAGATGATTTACCCACTGTGGGTTGCCTTTTTCTTCTGCGGTAAACTGATTGCTAACCAAGGCTATAGAATCTAATCAATTCTACTATTTAACCCCTAGTTTGGAGAGAAAGGAGATAGATTCATACCTTTCCCAAGCTTTTTATGTGTTAGTGAATGTAAAGAAATTCGACTGTAATTTTTCCGAATTCCCATTCGAATCTGATATTTATTACACCACAACTCACATAACTTAAATTAGTTTTCAGGCCTTTCTTTTTAAACCTACAATGTTAACTCACTTTTACTAGGCAACTAATTATTGATTTCACTTGCTCGTTATATCCATACGTACATTGGGTATGTGCGTTGTGATGCGAAATGTGAAAGAGGAGAGCCGAGTTCGAATTCTAGTCGAATTCGTTGCATTCACTTACGCGCAAACACCCTTGGGAAATGTATTAATCCATTTCTTCTTCTTCCGGATATGGGTTAAATAGCAGGGTAGATTGGGTTCTTTAGCCTTGGCTGGCAACCAGTCTACCGCAGAAAGTAATGGCAACCTACTCTTGGAAAATCTTCTGCTCAATCAGTCATATCTCTTATAGACATGATCACCCAAGCGTGTATTACACTTAACTTGCGTGCAAAATTTCCCGCTGATAAGAAAGAGACCATTAATGTATTTTAGAAGATGTCAAATAGAAGAAAACATATGTTGTCGATAAAGGAAATTGAGTAGTCGCCGAATTAACATTTATGATTTCTCTTGGCAAAAGGGCTAGACAGAGAACATCTGTTTTGAATCAACCACCCAGAAGAAAAGTACCCACTCCAGAGTTAATTCCGCGTTCCTTTGTATATAAGTAATAAAGAAAATAATTACTATTTTGGAGTGAACATGAACAAAGAAGATATGTCGTTCTTGCAGACACACTTTTGAGATTGAAAATAAGTTTCTTACACACGTATAACACTTGAGTTGTCGAGAAACAGCCAGCATGGAAGAAAAGGAAAACGAAACAAAACAAAAAAAATAAATAAATACAAAAGACCGTTGTAAACAACAAATCATATATAAACCAAGTCGTTGTTATATTTTAAACCTGAGTTAATCATTTATTCCAAAGAGTTCTTTTTTGTTTCTAACTTTAAGCTGTCGGAATAGTCTTCATTTCACTTCAGTAGCGATCTTCTCCCCCTCTGAGATCAAAAACACAATGTGGCTGAAGAATAGTCGTGAAGAGACAAACGCCATTTAAGTCGAGTGCAACCGTGCCACCATCACAATACCAACGACAAAACGAGCCACGCATTAACGACAGAGGAGCCAGCTAGATGGTAACCACGGTGGACTGAAGGAACATGAAGACTAATACGAGTCATAGGGTTACATTATTGTTTTGTTGACAAAAATTGGCTCGTGAGGTGACATCGTTGTTTAACCAATAATGACAACCTACTAGCCGATCTTGATGATTAGTATCGACGTTAGGGAGTTACATAATCAACTTTTTTAATATAATCGTTTCACTCCATACAAGGCAAAACTGCTACTGGTGTGCAGGGGGTTACAGAGAGAGAAAAACAGGTCATACTGAAGAAAGGATACAAAAAGGAGTTTTAGAGACGGAATGTGTGAGAAAAGAAACTGATAGAATACAAGTGGCGGTTAAAGTTGACCGTTTTTATGGTAAAAGCGTGTGATTTTGAAGCTGATCAATCAGTAAATTCATGTGGTCGGGATACCATAAAAAAAGCTCGTCAGAGCAGAAGCCGTGAAAATATTTGTAGAAAAGTCAGTGGGAAGTCACATCTTAAGTCAAAAAGGAATTAAAGAAAAGATCTTTATTATAATAAAAACCACAAGACATCAATCTACAGAGTTAATAGCGTTGCAGTCTTTGTCAAAAAAATTGCATCAATTTGATGTGGCCTCGAATGGAACAAGGTTAAGATATTCGCATTGGGAAAAGTTTCCTATTCTTGACAGTAATCCCAAATCTCTTGGAGATTGCGTGGTTTTCATTGGTGCACATGTTGCTTCAGTTACCACCACAATGGTTCAATTATATTGAGATCATGACTTTGGGCTAAGGTTTCTTCCAAAAGTTGAACATCTTTATCCATAAGAAACGGGCACTTCAGTGCAGTGTAACGGTTAGCAAGCTTGTCTCACAAGAATCATTAGAAATGTATTTCTGGTGTTTTTCTCTAATAATGTATGAGTGGTAATGTATTTATTTTAGTTTTTACTATGAAATTTTTTCCTAAATTATTATTATAATTTCATGTTTTAATCCTAGTTTGTGAGTTCACTATTTACCCATAGATGGGACCCTAACAGGTACTACCACTCTGGGTTAGGGGGTATCTGGGAACAACAGCAATTAACCCTGGAACACTAACCATCAATTAAAGTTACACCATTACTAATCATGGGTATATTATACCCGATTTTGAAAACATCAAAAAAATATTAAATATAAATCTTTATTTGAAATATTTTACATGCAGGCACTTCAAAATTTGCACTTTGAGTTAACATTAATAGGAACTGAAAAACATATTATTTAGGTAAGAAAATCAGGTACTGAAAATTTAATTAAATTATAATTAAAATAGCGTCAATTGAGCAGGGTACTATATTAGTGTTCTCAGGTTAATAAAAAGTTACAGGTAATTTCCTTTACTTATGGATCAGTACTTCAACCAAGGATCACTGTAGTATCTGTGTAGGATGAAAAGTTCGGCCTCCAGGTGATCTGTGCACTTTGCTTAATATTGTATTTGTTAGCTAGTTTTGCCGTTCCAAGAATTCTGTCGCAGTGGTTATATCACGTAATATCTTACCTTTTTATCGAGGGTTCGAATCAGCGGAAAAACTAAAAAAACCGCAGTTATTTAACCCTGGAACGCTAAATTAAAATTAAAATTACAACACTTCTAACTATACGTATATCATACCCGAATTTAAAAATATCAAAAAAATATCTTTATCTAAAATATTTTACATGCAGGCACTTCAAAATTTGTAGTTTGAGTTAACATTAATAGGAACTGAAAAAAATTATTTAGATAAGACAATCAGGTACTGAAAAATTTAATTAATATGGCCACATTTGCGCTGGGTACTATATACCCATGGTTAGTGTTCTTAGGTTAAGATTTTTCAAAGCTTACCAATCTTCAAAGCCCCTAAGACCCTACCGATATAAGCCCCTAAGACCCTACTGATATAAGCCCCTAAGACCCTACCGATATAAGCATACTGCTAAAGATCTTAATAAAATAAAGGCGTGGAATAATTGTATGTAGTTGTCTCGAAGCCTTCGCACACCTGTATATATTAGTTTCCTTGTCACATTTAACTTAAAACAATTTAGTATCAGACTAGCAGTATAGCCCAGCGTTGCTCGGGTATAATGAAAGCTATAAAACTAATCCATGGTCCTGGAGCTCAGACTCAGCCTAAAGAATATTTGTGTGAAGTTTGGTGAGAATCGGATAAAAATTGTGGATTTGTATAAAGGACATATAGACAGATAAACAGACACACACAAAAACATCTTGCCTTATATATATATATATTATCGATTTTCTGCACTATTGTAGGAACTGCAACCTTGAAACTTCTGAATATCGTTTCTTATGTCTTTGTCTATGAGTGTATCAAATTTGATTAAAATCGGACCACTCCTTCTATAACCCGATTTTTTCGATTATCGATTTTCGATATTTATCGGGAGTACATCGACACAAAACCTATCTAAGAACACTCGCAGACGCTTATGGTACAACTGTGTAAATTTTCAAGAAAATCGGTTCAGCCGTTTCGGAGTCTATGTAACGGACACACACACACACAAACACACACACACAGACACATACACACACACACACACACACACACACACACACAAAGTTCCATTTATAAATAAGTTTAGATTGGGATTTCTTTACTTGATATTTCACATCATGAAATAAAATATTAGATTAACATGTTTATTTTCAGGTGAAACTGCATTAATATTTCTACTTTCCCTCTTTTCAGGTTTTTACTTGTATGCCGAAAGTTCGTACGGGAGTGAGGGAGACTCAGCTGTTGTTAACTTCCCAGTAGGGAACACCACGGGCAAATACTTGCATGTCTGGTATCACATGTACGGCAAAAGTATGGGCAGCTTGCGTTTGCGATATCATGTTTCTCAGTCGAGTAAAGAAGTGTGGGCAGTATCCGGAAACCAAGGGGATAGGTGGAAATATTTTTGTCTACCAATTGTTAATGATATCGATTCTTTCAGCTTGATTGCCGTGCACGGATCGTCTTATCTCGGGGACATTGCCATCGATAACGTTCGAGTCGACGACCAAAATTGTCCATGTAAGTAACATTATCTAATATCTCATTCTATGATATCAATTATATTTGTATTTACATCGTTTTTCGTTAAAAGACAGACGAATGTCTGCGAAATTTCCTATTACAGAAACTGAGTGCTCTCTCCATCCAATAAGGTTGCCATAGGTTGGCATGTAGGTCCCACATTTTACCGCGAAAGTAGTTTAATGCAGCCTACACTTCTATTTTAACAGTTTCTTTTCTCGCATTTTCCGCCTATGGAACTCCCTTCCTTTGACTTGCTTCCCTGATAGCTACAATCTCCAAAAATGTAAATGAAGCGTAAATTGTCAGCTTTTAATCTTATTGAATCCCTTTTATCTTTTATCTTTTCCTCAATACCACCCTCTGTACCCTTTGTTTTTTTTTTTTTTGTTTTTTTTTCTCACTGTACCCCCTGAGCACTTTTGGCGGCTCCACCTTGATCGGCGTGAAATGATTAAAAATAAATTAATAAGTAAATAAAATAATGTGGAGGCAAAAGTAACAGCTATTATGGGATAGAAATCATATATAATAATATACAATCTCTGTCCTACAAGAGTTTTTATATTTATATACAGTGAGCAACAAAAGAAGATCTACAGTAAATACTATACTAGTCAGTCAATTAAGTGCCATATGTGATACACGCATGGGCGATCATGTCTCTATAGAGACATAACTGAGTGGACAGAAGATGTTCCCACAGTAGGTTGTCATTACATTTTGTGGTAGACTGGTTGCTAACCAACACTCGAAAAGCCAGTCTGTCCTGCTATATAACCCATAGCTGAAGGGAAAAACCAACGGATTAATACCTTTCCCAAGAGTATTTGCGCGTAAGTGGATTCAACGAATTCAACTGGAATTCGAACCCGGCTCTCCGAGTTCTCATTCCGAGTCGATATTCACTGCACCATAAATTACTAATATTGTAATAGTAGTTCTAGAACTTATTTAATTCTAGAATTCATTTAACTCAGTAAAATCATTTTTAATATTTTTATTTGTACAATTTTTTATTATAATACATTTATTATAACTGTTATTTTTTAATAAACAATAATAAATATTTTGAAATTAAAAAGGAGTGTGTGAGTGATGGCGGTAAACAGTTTGAGGCATTGATATATTTGTTATTGATATGTTTGTATAATAAATACAATAGGTTGTGTGCGCACGTTTTGTTTTTCATTACTGTATAATTATTTTACCTGTATTTATATAGGGTGTTCCATTAGGACGGATCGAAGTTAGCAATAAATAAAACAGTGTTATTGATGAAATTTTATTGATTTCACTATTGGATCTTGTTTTTAGAGTCACGCCAGTTATGTGTGAAACATAATATTGCCCAAATGTCCGCCAGGGCACACCTCCACTCGATGGTTAAAATCTTTGATGGCGTCATAGTTGCTCCTCTATCTCATTAATATGCCTTATCCTTCAACTGTTGAATTGTTGTTAGCTTGTGGGTATAGGCCTTGCTTGTAAGATAATCCCAAAGGAAGAAATCAAAATGCATTAAGTCGCACGATCTTGGTGGCCAACTGATATCCCTGTCTCGAGAGATGATGCGACTTGGGAACTTCTCATTCATTAAATCCAGTTTTGGAAACATTAGCCGTGTGGCATGTGGCGCTGTCCTGTTAGAACCACACAACTTCTAAATCGATGACATTAAGTTCAGGCCATAATTGCCATGACTCAAATATGACCTAACTAGCTGTATAGACTGGCGTTGCTCGGGTGTAATGAAAGTTTTAAAACTAATCCATGGTTCTGGAGCTCAGACTCTTTGGACGTTGGACTAAAAAGCAATAGTTGTTTCCAGTTAAAGCAAAACCGTAGACTGAAAGAAAAATGAATGGATGTAAGTCAAATTTTGATTTCCTGGTATCGATATCAAATAAGTTTTTTTCGTCGTAAACTGAATTTTGAAGGCTAAATAAGTCCTCTGATTAAATGGTATCATAGCTGAGACTAAGAACTACAATTATACCTACTTAAAGCCAAACCCGAAGCATAAACTAAAATAAAAGGGCTGAAAATATACAGACATACAGGCAGATAAACAGACACACACAAAAAAACATCTTGCCTTTTATATATATATATATATATATATATATATATATATACGAACTAAATCTAAAAGTGAGCCAAAAGTCGACCGCGGTTTCTCTCGCCGGATATATATATATTACCGATTTTTTGCACTATTGTAAGAACAACAACCTTGAAACTTCTGAATACCGTTTCTTATGTCTTTGTCTATGAGTGTATCAAATTTGATTAAAATCGGGAAATTGATGACTACATAAGTTCCCCCACCAGGTTCTTTTCTGGTGAGGAGGTTGGCTAAAATTCCCAGCAAGATAAACAAAAACACCTCTCAAAAGGCGGATGAACCTTATGGTAGACTTAAAAACATCTAGCACAATGGGGTACATTGTGTTCCACAGCTATTGATCCAACCAGTGTGCTGGATGACACAGAATAGCTCTGCGGAGGACTCCCCAGACTGAATTAAACGACTAGGTTGAAGGTTACGCCTGATAGCACATAAAAGAAAAATTCTCTAAAGTGTTGCTAGTAATTTAGTTTCTTGCTGTTTCTTAAGTTACGCTAAATTTGACTTAGACCCCCTCTATCTGGGCGTGCGTGTGAATATATAAATAGAAGGGAAGAGATTATACATCATGAATAAATAAGATTTTTTTTTGTTTTTCCAGATGAGTCATTGGATTGTAATTTCAGTACGCCGCTGATTTGTGGTTACCACATTATCAGTGGGTGGTGGAGAGTGAAGGACGCTAACGGTATGTAAACAATGTTGCTCTCTATTAATTAAAACAACTGCAAACGTTAAAAGTTTGAGAAAATGAAAGACAAGTTTAATTTTTCGGATAAAATTTTCATTTTATTTTTATAAAAATTTTTAAGTTATATAAAAGTACTAAATATATTCATATCAACTAGCAATATATTTCACGTTTATTCTGATTTTTAAATTTCTAAAGTGTCATAATTCTTAATAATTTAATGAATGAATACGGTCCTTGCAATTTTTACAAAAATACCCGTGGAAATTGTACTATTGCGTCATTAAACTTCCATCATTGCTGACCATGCCCAGACCTATCGCCTCTCACGATAAATGGATGTTTCCTTAGAAACGTCCAGTAAATTGAGTGTCTGTTGGGACTTAAACTAAACCCAAACCTCAAGTAGAACTCATTTATTCGATCCATCGGTAAAGATGCTTGAATAAGTAACCGACTCTTTCTGCTAACTCCAATCTTCACAAGAACAAGATCAGGGCGAAAATGCAATACTGATGTCATATATGGGAGGGATCTGCCCGGTCTTAACTTTCGAGTCTCGTCAGAATCTAAATGTGTCTCCGCATCCTTGTGGGTGACAAATTATTGTCCATCTTACAACCTCTTTCTCACAAACGAAACACCGCAAACATCCCGTTGCTCTATGGCTATTTCCATGGAAAGTGCTCAGACGAACTATATTCCTTAGTTCTACCGGTCCCATTATTGAGACGTAGGTGCCACTCAAGCAATTTCTTCTTCCTACGAACGACTGCTTTTTGGAACCGACTCATAAGAGTATGCTTCACTGATCATTACAATCTGTTCAGTATAAGGTTAACCGTTATCTTCCCCACATATCCATATAAACCGTGCATCTTACTCTGTAACCCTCTACCTTGAATGGCTTTCGGACCTTGTACAGGATGAACATCACAACAAAAAATATGGGCTAAACAGCCCTGGGAAAATATTGCAATAGCAATCATAATTATGAACACAGGTTATCATTTTAAAAAGTAAGAGGGTACAAATGAAAATATTCAAAACTGAAAAATTTTCAATTTCATTGGAGCGTCGCATCTATCTTTTCTTTTTACTTTTTATTATGTACCTTTTCCTTTGGGGAAAAAATGTGGTAAGCATGGATGTGCGGGTGGTGTAATGGATAATTGCTCAGAATTGTTAATTAGAGAGTGGAGTTCTAATTCTCATTGGTTTCGGTATATTCATCACCAAATAGGAAAGGTATGAATCTACCTCTTCTTGGGTTAATTAGTAAGACTTATATCGCTAAAATAACTTTTATCTCCAATCCACTCCAAAATTCTGACAACCTAAAAATATTTTCTGGCGTTAAATTCAAGGGCTTATAAACGGTAGAAATTAAATGGATCATCAATCTTTATGGATCATCAATCTTTATGTCTTATACCGAACAGTATCTCTCATATATTTTTCTGTCTTTCTGCGTAAACGAAATAGTCCATTGCGTATCTGTGATAATGGAAAGAAGTATATTGTAATTTTTTGAAATTTAATTTAATAAAGAGTTATTAATAATAATAATAATAATAATAATAATAATAATAATAATAAAATATTATGTCATTTGCATTTGGTTAAAAACAAATTCTCGACAACCTTTTAGACTAAGCGTCTTTTTTCTTTTTTTTTTCATTTCTTTTTTTTATTTCTTGTTATTATGGCGATTTTCTAAGCGTGGCTTTAGTCAGTTAACTGCAATACGTGATACACGCTTGGGCGATCATGTCTCGAAAGAGACATGACTGACTGGACAGAAGATTATCACGCAGTAGGTTGCCATTGCTTTCTGCGGTAGACTGGTTGCCAACCAAGGCTATAGAACCCAATCTGTCCTGTTATTTCACCCATAACTGGAAGGAAGAGCCGGATTAATACCTTTCCCAAGGGTATTTGCGCGTAAGTGAATACAATGAATTCAGTTGGAATTCGAACTCAGCTCCCCGATTTCTCGTTCCGAGCCGATATCCAATGCACCACAACGCACAGCACAAAACCGAAACTCACGTTTCAGTCGTAATTGTTCTACAGAGACAAGTCTGCTGAGCATTACACGTGTAAGTGCTTTTCTTATTATTATGTGTGCTTTCTTTTTCTCAAAAAAAGCAAGTAACGTCTCTGATATAACTTTTTCCTCCGTTATCCCATCCCTTCTAATCAATAATGAATGGTTGGAAGTGATCGAACGAAATAAATTCTTTATAAGTCATAACGCCATCATTTGTTTGACCTTAAAAAAGAATTATTTTTAAATAGATATTTCCTCCACATGGGAACAGTCCATTGCTTTTTTTTTTTTTTTAGTTTTTCTTTATTTATTTATTCCAACGAATTACCAAAGAGTTTCATTTCAGGACATTTTAACTAAAAGTAACACGCAGTCCTTTAGTATGGCAGTGAATGCTGGACAATTTCTTAAAAAACGAAGAAGAAACTTGAAGCAACAGAAACAAAGAAAAGAGTACTGAAATGTTACGTAATATCAGTCCTCCTATATATCAGTGAATGCTGGACAATCTCACAGATGAAGAGACTTGAAGCAACAGAAACAAAGAAAAGATTACTAAACTGTTACGTAATATCAGTCCTCCTATATGTCAGTGAATGCTGGACAATCTCCTCACAGATGAAGAAAAGACTTGAAGCAACAGAAACAAAGAAAAGATTACTGAAATGTTACGTAATATTAGTCCTCCTATATGGCAGTGAATGCCGGACAATCTCACAGATGAAGAGACTTGAAGCAACAGAAACAAAGAAAAGATTACTGAAATGTTACGTAATATCAGTCCTCCTATATGGCAGTGAATGCTGGACAATCTCCTCACAGATGAAGAAGAGACTTGAAGCAACAGAAACAAAGAAAAAAGTACTGAACTGTTACGTAATATCAGTCCTCCTATATGTCAGTGAATGCGGGACAATCTCCTCACAGATGAAGAGACTTGAAGCAACAGAAACAAAGAAAAACGTACTGAACTGTTACAGAATATCATTCTTCGTATATGGCATTGAATGCTGGAAAATCTTCTCATAGATTAAAAAGAGACTTGAAGCAACAGAAACAAAGAAAAGAGTAATAAACTGTTATGTAACATCAGTCTTCCTATACGGCAGTGAATGCTGATCAATCTCTTCACAGATGAAGAAGTAACTTAAAGCAACAGAATCAAAGGAACTCTTACGTAATATCAGTCTTCCTATACGGCAGTAAATGTTGGACAATCTTCTCATAGATTAAGAAGAGACTTGAAGCAACAGAAACAAAGAAAAGAGTACTGAACGGTTGCGTAATATCAGCCCCTTTATTTGGTTGTGAATGCTGGAAAAGCTCTCCACTATTGCATAAGAGACTAGACATAACAGAAATGTCATTCTACAGAAGGATGCTGATAATACCATGGAACAAACATGCTATCAACATCAAAGATTTGAAGAATATGGAATAAAAAAGGACATGTATACAACATAAGGAAGAAACATTTGGAAGTTTTAGGGAATATTATCAGGAAAGAGAGCTGAGAATTTGATACTCACCGGGCAAAAGGGCCAGTGGAAAACAAGGTATAACCTACTTAGCGAGCTTATGTAAGTAGCTGGCGAAATAAATTTTAAGGGAAATAATAAAACTACAACATTTATTAAGTGTTGCAAGAAACCAGGAATTGTGAAAAGCCATGACTGCCAACACGGCATATAGAAGAACAACATTTTTGGAGTAAAAAAAAAAAAATGAAACATTTGGCTTAACAAAACGAATTCATTTTTGGATTATGTTATATATTATGATGTTTCAGTCGACAGAATCAAATTAGACAATACTAATATTTTACCAAATGATCAATGCTTACGTGTATGTGTCGGCTCGATAAATCATTAAATATGCACACAGTTTGATGTCTGTCTCTGTTTAAATATTACATTGCTGTTTATATATTACATAAAACTGACATCAAATAAGTTCGGCTTTAACATATTCAATTACTCACACGAAAAAAGATGGCAGGATGCGAAGTTTAAAATAGGATATCACGTTAATTTGGGATTTGTATTGAAAGATTTATAGCTGTCTGACAGTTACTCGTTGGGACACCTCAGGTCTTTGGAATCGATTGTCAAGTGCAAAATCATAACGGAACAGTTTTTTTTTTAAATAGATTTCACCATAAACAAGACATTAAAGCCACTAAGATAAAAGGGGCTACTGGTGTGGAAGAATTAGGAACAGAAGCATTAGCAATGAATGGAAAGAGAAAAGAGTAATCAAGCGAGAGTAAATAGTGATTGATATTAGGAGGTTAAAGTTAGCTTGAAAGCATGGAGCCGGAATGGAATTCCATAAGCGAGAAGTGCGAGAAAAGAAACTGATAACATAGAACTTACGGTTACATATAGCCAGATCAATTGTAAATTGTCTAGTAGTGAGCTTAAATTCAAAACGTCTAGTTATCATAGCAAATAGCTCATCAGAAAAATTACCATGAAAGCTTTTTATAGAAAAGACACAAGCAGGCGACCTTACGACTGTGAGAGCCGAGCAGCTAATATCACTGATTCTTGTTTGGACTTTATCAAACAGAGCAAGTTAAATAGCAGGGTCACTGGATCATATGTGACAACAATATTCTAAGCATGGACGAATGGTGTATGCATATACATAGATAGATTTTGGAGAGAAAGATTGTCTCACAAGAAACAGTGAACGAACATTCTTAGCAGATGACCTAGCTATGGATTCAATATAGATTTTCACTTCATGTCAGCTGAGAATGTTAGTCTGAGAAGATGCAACGAATCTCTTTCCTGGATGTTATCATCAGCCAAGATGGAAGAGGTCTCTCAGAAAATTAATGAAGAGAAATTTAACTTGGATAAGTATTATTGACAGTTGGAAGCACGCACAAAATATTTGCAGAAAACGTACTTGATCGTACACGTCCTGCAAGGATACATCATATAGAAGCTTTGAAATATTATCCACGAAGAGAATGTTGCTTTTGTTCAAATAAACTTGAATAGATCTTGGGAAGTGATATTTGAATGACCGACGCTTAAGACTACTTCTGAAAATCCATGACCTGAAATATGCAATATTTAATAAGAAACTCCTGGCTAATGAAACAGCATTCTTGGTAAGAAAATCCCTAAACTCACATTAATCCACTGTTTGAAAATTCAGCACATACTGATAACGATTTGTTAACACTTTAATATACTGTCTCCAATTTCCATTATTCAATATCTGCTGAATATAAACCGACTCTTTTTTGGATACTCTCTCTAAATAACTTTTGTGATAAGGATACTATACAACTGATATCGATATATGCTATTATTCTGACTGCATGGTTCAGTTGTTTAGTTATTTAAGTTTAAGTTCTGAGAGCGGTAACCCCCTTAGCAATTAGAACACATTAAATGGAAATAAGCAATGTACAAACGTTGACATCTTTAATAGTGCATTTTGAAAATTTAACAAATCTAAATATTTTTGAAATATTTGTTTTTCATAGTTTTGTTTATAGAAACAAAGATAACGATCTGTTTCGTGCAATAAATAATCCATTTATTTCATTTTATTGACTTTAAAATTTTATCGTGAAAAAGACGAATCCGTGACACTTATAATCTGCATTGGCGATTGTCATAGCGACTTTATGCATCATAACATCGATAAACGCTTCGGTTGTCATATAAACAGGGATTCACTGCTACCGCACATCACCCATAAACACGATTTTGTTGATCAGGGCGTATTCAACAACCACAGAGACAGAAGTTGTATTTCCACTTTCGTTTCTATTTAATGGTTGACTTTCCATTTCAGAAAATGATTCGTATCCATTCGAAATGTGCTGAATTCCATGAACCTGGTGATCGATGTAATGTGAAGTTATTTTTAAATGGATTTTTTTAACCAACATCATTTCTTATTAATATAAACATTATTTTTAGTGAGTCTTGGGGAATGTGGAGTTACCTCTTAAATGCCATTACTCCCAGATCCACTCTGGCCCGGAGTCGTTGTACCTGTTAGGATCAAATAGTTTGTGTGTGAGGGTTTGTAAATCTTTGTTAAATACACTGTAAATAAGTTTGCATCGTGTATATAAGTATATGTGTACATACGTGTGTGTCTGTTTTCATATGTATACATGTGTATGTATGTGTGTGTGCTGGAAGTTTCTGGAGTCTTCGGGGTCTTGTTCATTGTGTTCGTGGAAAATATTTGCCCCAACGCCTTGTTATCAGCATTTCTGAAATGTGTGGCTGGTTCTACACAAGCCTTCACCACTATAATCAAATAATCTGTGTGATAGTTGGAGTCTTTAGTTGAGCCACCATACGTCGAAATTGAAGGGGGAGCTCATAATATATATATATATATATATATATATATATATATATATATATATAGTCATCCGCAGACAGATCTGTTTCGCTGTACGGTTAGTTCGACAGCCGATTGCCTTTTACCCAAAATTGAAACCCGAGCAAATTGGCGTCAGTCGGCGATTATACCTCTGAGCAACGGGTGCTCATATATATATATATATATATATATATATATATATATATGAATTTACTATTCAGTTAATTCTCTTGCATTTTATCGCAAAATGAGTAATTTTTAATGGGTATACCATAGTGTATCAATTAGTTCGTAGCGAGAAATGTACATAAATGAATATTGATCTGAATGTTTCACTGTATAAAGTTCATTTGGTGATTTCAAAATTATATTCACAATAAAAATGCATAGTAAAAATGTTTTTGTTTTTTTTTATCTCAAAAAGACTTCAATAACAACGAAAGATATTAAACTTTTCAGTTCAGGGAGTTGCAATAGAATTGGCAAATAGGATTTGACTTGTTTGCATAAGTTGGTTATAGGAAAAATAAATTATAGAGTAAAGAGTCAGACAGGAGAAAAAATTTACTACTGATCCCGTGTCGCAAAGCAACATTATACAATGATTTTGATCTCAATGATTAATATTTACCACTTAATTATTATAAATATTTTAAAAGAAGTACAACATTTAATTATAGCAATAAAGACGGACCTGCTAAAATAACAAAAGGAAGAATAATAAAAACAAAAACAAAAACTAAACGAGATAACAAAAAGTTGCATTACTCTAAAGTGGTAATATCGAAATACAAAAAAATAGCTTCAGTGGGTTAGCAATCCTTTCTCATGTGAGCTCAGTTGAAGCTAAGAAATGTACATAGTGAATAAAATGGGGAAAAGGGGGCAGAGTTTGGAAGTAAGGATTAATCAACATGTACCAGCCAATATTCAGAAGATTAATCTGGACAATTTCTTTTGTAGATGTAAAGGAGACATTTTTTAAAACAATCATTTCACCCCAAGCAAGGCAAAAATACTACTAATGCGTAGGGGGGTTACAGTGATAGAATAAAAAAGATACAGTGGGTGCCGAAGAAAAGATAAGAGATAAATGGGAATAAAGTAGAAAAATGATAGCAATTGACGTTGAATTTAAACTTTTGGAGATTGTCGCTAGCGAAAAAGCAAGCAAAAGAAACTGTTAGAGTAGTAGAGGCGATTACAGTTAATACAGTAAAAGGGTGGGACCTTGAGGCCAAACTAGTAAGACGAGTAAATGAGGCCGGGAGAAAAATACTTGCAGAAAATATTTGTGGAAAAGACAGAGATCATCTACATTACGTCAGTGAGAAAATGGCTGAAGGCGAGTTGTTAAGTAAGGATCGATTCTATTGGAGATCTTCTTTTGGATTTTGCTGAAAACCTCAAGATGGATAGCAGGAGCTCCGGACTAGAAATGGCAACAGTATTCAATGCACAACAAAGGTATGATTCTACAGGAATGCGAACAGCTATATATTTCTGAGATGCATAATGACGAAAGAGGGCTTGGAAAATTTGGCACTCACAAAACATGTTAAATGCAAGAGGGATGGATGGAAACAACAATAATACATCTAAGGAGAATAGATGACAGAACATGAACTGGGAATGGGAGTGATACTGAAGAAAAACATTGCTTTTAGATACAAAGAATAGGAAGTAGTGGAGAGTTATGATCATTTATGAAGGGAGAAAGTAAAATATTGACTAGCCTACCTAATGACCTTGTGTGAATGAATGGCAAAACACAAACTGGGAGAGACTTTTGTTGACTAATGTTCATCCAATACAAGGCCCAAGAGTCACTCAAAGTACAAAACATTTCGATATATGAGCGTAAAATAGGACAAGAAATGCAGTGAGGTTACGCAAAAAAAAGTAACGGTAAACACTATAATTGAAGAGTTAAAATTGTAAAGATTTTGAAAACATCCACCCGGGAGTTTGTTCCACAAAGCAGCAGTTCTTGTGGAACTTCCTCTTTACCAATGGGCCTATCACGTTGTATACACCGGTTCTTGCTCGATCACCGAATTTAAGCAACGTTGAGCCTGGTCAGTACTTAGAGGGGTGACCGCTTGGGAATACAAGGTGCTGTAAGCGTATAGTGACGGATGTGCGTTGTGGTGCAGTGGATATCGGCTCGGAAAGAGAAATCGGCGAGCCGAGTTCGAATTCCAGTTGAATACCCTGCATTCACTTAAGCACTGGTACCCTTGGGAAAGGTATTAATCTGTACCTTCCCTCCAGTTATGGGTTAAATAACAAGGGTAGGACTTGGAAACCCTGCCCTTAAAAATAAATCCCAATGAATTTTGAAACTCGAAAAGAAAAATGTATTACTAGACACAAAACTTATATAAAAACAACAATAAATTGTTGAAAGAAAAAGGTATTACCAGTAATAAATAAAGTTTAGTTGGCAATAAATGACCCGCCGAGGTTGATTTGCCATAAAAACAAAACAACCAACCAACAACCTTGCCAATGGAATACGATGAGAATGAGGACGGTTCATCCTTTTGTACGTGGGTGCAAGATGAAATAATCAGGTAGCTCGTCAGAACAATTGCCATGGAAATAGTGATAGGATAGTGAGAGACTCTCGTCGTTTCTACTGTTTAAAAGGGGTTGTATAGTGAATAATAATTAATCACATACAAGCTGTGTAGATGCTTTTGAGAGGCAAGTGAGGATTGGGTATCTCCAGTCCATATATGGAGGGGTACTGCATCCTTATTCTGGCCTGGCTCTTATAAAGATAGGTTAGACCAAGAAAAGTGAGTACAATGAACCGATCATTTTTCCAGTATCTTAGCAAGAGACCATATAAATGAGTTCCATCTGAGGTGTGACTTCAGTCCCAATATACGTTCCAGACAAGAAGTCTCCTTAAGAGAACACTCATCCAACGTGATAGGAAAAAGTCCAGAGTCTGTTCGGTGGTAGAACATAAAAAGCTTGTTAGGTGGTTGTTTTACGACATGTTATTCCTAGTTAGGATATTCAATATCAGCTTTTGTATGCCCATTTTTTTTTTATGTGCAGGTGGTAAAATAGATAGCGGCTCGTTATACCTTTAAGGAATGTATGAATCCATCTGGGTTGAATAGTAGTGCAAACTGGGCCATCTAGTCGTGATTGTTAATCAGTTTAAGAGAAAAACTCTGAATTTAAAACTGTATGTGTCTTTTGGGTCAAATTAGGAATTGCCCTTTGGCAAAGTATAGAACACTTTCTGGGTTACAGTGAAGCAGCAGGATGTTGGGTGTGGCTCATGATAAAATCTAATAGACCAGATTTAGGAGGATATTTTTGTCATTCAAAGGACCTTTGATACTAAAATGGTCGAGACCTAATTATTCCGAGTGGGATGGAAACATGGAAGAGCACTTCAGTCAAGTGCCATACGTGATACACGCTTGGGGCGATCATGTCTTGAAATAGACACGACTGACTGGGCAGAACGTTATCCCACAGTAGATTGCCATTGCTTTCTGCGGTAGACTGGTTGCCGACCAAGGCTATAGAACCCAATCTGTCCTGTTATTTAACCCATAACTGCAGGAAAGAAACGGATTAATACCTTTCCCAAGGGTATTTGCGCGTAAGTGAACGCAATGAATTCAACGGGAATTCGAACTCGGCTACCTAATTTCTCGTTCCGAGTCGATGTCTACCGCACCGCAACGAGTGTCTCTTAATAGCGTTTCATTGAGAACAGCTTAGCTGTAGTATGAACCATGAAAAAAGCAGTGAGAAACGAGCTAGCTATTCAGTCGTAATTTATCATGCTAGCCATAACACCATGTTGATTAATATATGTGCAACCAAAAACCCGATGATGTCACATGAAAGGGAATAGGGACATCTCTCTATACGATTAACTATTTCTCTAATCCCAAGTGCTTATACCAAAGACAGAGCAGCAATGATATTTATTGTACGAATATGTACAAATATGGCACAAGGCAAAAACGAGCGATAGGGATGGCTGGTCTTCGTCTATCTTATACTTGAACATAGCTAGCCACAATCACTGACCCAAACACACCACAGTATTCCTTACACTAAATAAAACATTGTTACTTACCATCTATGTATGTTATGTCTTCTATCTACCTATATCTATCTCAGCCTGTTCATAAACTGCGTTTAGAGATTATATGCAAAAGAGGTATTGTCAAATATTTTATGTAAAATTCACAGATATGTGTTATCCAATGAAATAATTTGTACTATTATGTATAGCGAGTAAGCATGAAAGCAATTAAGTCCCAATTTTCAATTTCAGATTGATATTTAGTATTTGTTCCGTAATTATAGCAATTTGCAGTGTCAAGAGATTATTTGCAAGAACTAGAATTTAGTATTATGGCTCGTAAAATAGAACTAACAATGAATAAAAACAACTATATAATCAAAGAAATTAGCAAAGGAAAGTTTTCGTTTCAAATTTCTAAGAATCAGAAAAGAGATCATCGGACAATCAAGAAAATATGTCAAATGGGAATTCAACCAAGGAAAAAAAGGTCTCAGGCTGAATTCAGGAATTTAACAAAGCGAGATCTATCACATATCCGAAGAGAATTAATAAGAAAGCCAAATGCGTCAAGTGCGTTC